>CBVK0100410365.1:0-12502 GCA_900067695.1 Picea abies | reverse complement strand
GGCAAGAACCTAGACATTGTGTCTCCGAGGGCACACTAAGTGAGTCGGACTTAGCTCACGTTTGAAAGTGTGCATTAGGGCGACAACACCTCCTAACCTACCCAAACCCTTCCTAACCTTTTCCCAACATAATTCAACCTCTTAATTCACTTTTTCCACTTTCTAATTTTTGCCCTAAGGGGAAAAACGACCCACTAACTACCAAATCCCCCAAATCTAGCCTTGGGAACCTCAAGAGACACTCCACACATGTGGAGAGCCCTCCTAGACTACCTAATCTACCCTCTCAAAACCTCACGCCCTCCTCTCATTTGCGCCCCATCTAGTTGGAGACTCACTCCAACTCACACCCAAACCTAACCACTTGCTATTCTAAGCAAGTGGGCCCTCCTAAATGACTAAGTGCGCCCCCCCTTGATGTTTTTCTAGCCTATCAAGTGCCTCCACCTCACCATCTCTCATTTCCAAGCTTCAAACCCTAAGTGGGGCGCCCCCTCTCTTGGGATTTGACCTCTAGCTATTGATTTGACACTTGGAGCTCATCCAAGTCACTTCTCTTGACTTCTAGAGGTATAAAGAGAAGCCTTCCCCTCACTTTTTCCTTACCATTCTCTGAGTTATTGTTATGCTACCGAAATCTTGCCATCTTCTTGCTTCTTGCCAACTTCCACTCACTCATTTTCTCTTGAGATTTTGGAGCAATTAGTTGTCCAATCTTCTCACACTTTTGGATGAATAAAGAAAGCTTTGGAGGACATTTTGGATTTCTAAGATTAGTCTTGAGATCAAGATAATATGAGGTGATCTTGTTCCTTACTCGTTTTGTGATCTATATGCATGTATCTTTGATAAATTAGTTTGTTAAAGTAGATCAAATAGACATTAGTGTTGATGATCTATGTATTGTGGTTAGATAGGGTTATGAATTAGTTCAAGCTTTTATACTAATCATTCATACTATGCTGCTATAGATTCACATTGTGTTTGAGTTGCAGGTTTGTCTCACAGGTTAGGGTTTGGAAGAGACTTTAGAGCAGATTTCAACCTTGGCTTGCTCAAACTCCTTGCTGTTCTTTTACATCTGATATATTGCTATCATTCCATATCATTTTCTGTAGCTTTCTAACTCTTAGATAGGTCACAAAATAAATTTTTCATATCATATCTCTTTGCTGGAAATTTTCTGTGTATACACAAATTTGGTGTTTTTGCAGCATTTCCAGCAAGCTTTTGCTTGCTGTTTTTGCAGCATTTCTAGCAAGCTTTTGCTTGCTGTTTTTGCAGGGCAGCGACATATTTTGAAGGTACAAGCTGCATACAACACCTAGGAGGCCTCCCAAACAACTCCTCTTTGGTTTGGATAACATCTTTCCTCTTCTCTCTTGCTTTTCTCTAAGTTTTCTGAAATTTTCTAAGTCATTTGGGATCCTAAAATCAAATCTAACTTAGAGTAGTTATTCTTTTGTCCATATAACTCTAGTTTAGTTTCCATTTCATTTATTCATTGTTGTATAAATCAACTACCCTCTTTGGCCAAAATCGGGAGGCTTGCCACCACCTTGGCCATAGTAGTGGTGTTTCTTGTAAGTTCTTTCATTTCTGTTCATAAAATAAACATAATGTTTGTTAGCAATGCTAAGATAGTTCTTGCCTGAGGATGCTAAACGAGCGGTCAACAAGGAGTAAGCCAACAACCTGTCTAGTCTCTTCATGTATGTGAAGGACATAAGACTCAATGCCCTCCTTTTCTGTGCAAGTTTATCTTAGTGGTGTTAACTTCACTTGCCGGCACCTTGGGGGAGTCATCCCCAAAATCGCCTTGGCTTAAAGGAAATTAACTTGTGGTGATTTTCATGTTTATAAGTTGATCATATCTTAGATAGTTCTTCACTTGCAAGTTTATTTCTTTCGTAGTATCTCATATGCTCTTACATCTCACGATATATAGTTAGATAACTTGGATATGTGATTAATGCCTTAGATCTTTTACTTTTGAGTTATTTGGCTAACCTTTGGATGCATATGAAGTGAAGATACTCTAGAGATCTCTTATTTGCTAAGTTTCATTTGTCTTTTTAAAAAAAAGCTCTTTCACCTTCACACAACTTAGCATAACTATGATGTGGCATCGGTCAATTTCTAGATCCATTTTTGAATACATGTTTTAGCTCACGGCCTAGCAACTTAACCTCACGGCCTAGTACCTTCTTTGCTC
This sequence comes from Picea abies, assembly GCA_900067695.1. Taxonomy (NCBI): domain Eukaryota; kingdom Viridiplantae; phylum Streptophyta; class Pinopsida; order Pinales; family Pinaceae; genus Picea; species Picea abies. The sequence continues at coordinate 10,287 of CBVK0100410365.1, read as the reverse complement.
ACGGCCCATCTTCACTTCAAGTACTTCACACACTTATGGTTTAAGTCTTCACATGGTTATGGTTTAACTTCTTATGCTCACGGCCTATTCACACGTTGCTTATTGTTTCACATTGCTCATTTTAAGTTAAGCACACACCATTTGATGCTCACGGCCTAGTGGTCAATTCAGAACACCTCACATATTTTCATTTATGGTTTAATGCTTTACATGTTTAACACCTAAACGCTCACGGCCTTGCTTTATGGTTTAACACACACACATTGCACACAAGTGATATGATGTTTATGGTTTAAGTGTTCATGGTTCAACACATAATGCTCACGGCCTAATTTACATTTTAAGCTTTCACACTTCAACACATTGCAAGCACATATCTCTAATCATCTATCAAATGCTAATGGTCTAAAACTTTTAAGTGTTTAAGCTCTATCTTTCGTTTCAATTGCTAGTATCATTACATGGTTCATGGTTCATGGTTTATGACATAATATCTTTTGAAGTTCCTTTCATGTGATGGTCATCTAAATGGTTTAAACATTGTGCTATCTTTATGCCATATCTTTACATGTTGATGGTGGTTTAATCATACTCTTTCAAGCACTCTTTTTCTCATACTTTTGCTCACGGCCATACGCTAAAAAGCTAAAATAAAAGTGCCTAAAACTTGTTAAAATACACCCAACACACCTTAAAGACCCACCCGAGGGTCCTAATAACATTTAGTAACATTTTAGGGGTCTTAATCATCTCTTTCCACCATCTAAAACGGGTAAGAGGGACAGTTCGGCGGAAGTGGCGGGGGACCGTCCCGTGATTTCGTTGGGGAGATCCCGTGACAGAACTACCTCTTACTAGGTGCGGGCTGACCTTGGAAGCTAGGGTGGGGACTCGTAGCCCCATTATCTTGAGCACCGGGCAGTTATTTGGTGAAGGATAAGTTTGAGACACACATCTAGACTAGGGGGTGGGAATCTAAAATCTTTAAGAAATAACACTTATTTGCATAGATCACCCTTGTATGTTTGGGGGGAAGTAGATGTATTGATAGGCAAACATCTTTGGTGATAAGCTTTTAAATGTGTTATCTATCTTATATGCAATTTTGGTGGTCAATATTTCCTATGCTTAAGTGAAATATTTGGTGAAACATTGATATATCTTATTTATTAATTGTTGTGGTGTGGATCAAGGAAGTTTTGAGTATTCCACCTGGGGAGGCATTACTTCTTTTGATCCTTGAGTGCTTTTGTGGTTGATTGCCAGTGAAGGCAGTCCAAGTGGAGTAAGTGCCACTTGGGGCATGCTTGGCTTATGGTGTGAATTGCTTGTATCTTTTATCTCTTGTATATCTTGTTACATTTGTATATCTGGTATCTAGCTGATGTATCTTGGTAACTAATTTGTAAATCTTGTAAACACTTTGTAATTCTTTGTAAGTAAAATCGATCCTGGTTTTGGGGTAGTTTAGTTTGATTTAATTGTAATACTTTTGTAATTAAGCCACCCTAAAACATAGTTGACCCCTTTGCCCAACCTTAGGCACTAGTCTTTAGTTGACTTAGGGAAAGGGCTGCTTCTCATATAGATTAGACTTGCACTTGCATTGCTTCTTGTCATCATAGGCTAGTTCTCCCCCTTTTTGCCTATAACAAAATAAAACTAACTCCTAGAAACATTAACTTAAAATTAACTTAGCAACTAGGGACTACCCCCCTTGGCTTCCCTAGGAGTAAGCCTAGAAGGAAGAGGTTCCTGTCAAGGTGACAGTGTGGACGTGGGACCTAGACATTGTGTCTCCGAGGACACACTAAGTGAGCGGGACTTAGCTCACGTTAGCAAGTGTGTATTAGGACGGCTACAGGACCCACATTCACTTTAACATTCACCTTTGACAAAGTCCGCCCCCTATGTGGTTGGCGACTTAATTTATTTGGGTTGATTTGTTTAATTGAGGGAGCGATCTCTTGGAGGAGGCTTGATCCATCTCATCTCCATTTACCCACGACTGCTAGGAGTGGAGCGATCTGCTTGGTTTAGATGTCGATTCATTTAATTATGGGCCAATGTATTTAATTTGGTGTACCAACTGCTTAATTAACTTGAGGTCGAGTGCTTGCTTGGAATGGGGTCCGCGATTTCATTGACTTGTCCACTTAGAATCCTACACACCACTACTTTTGACCAAGATTTCACTTTAATGCTCACGACTCATTCATATTGGTGATGGCACATAACTTGCTTTAATAAAGTGCGCTGGGACTTTATGTGAAAGAGCCCTCATAACATAATGTTTATCTTTTATTTATCTTTTTACCATAGCTTAGGATAGGGGGCAGCCCCTTTCTCATAAATCCATTCCCCTTTTGGATTACTTGGCACTTTAGAGTATGATTGTGAAAAGGGGATGGCCCCTTTTTAAGTTCACCCCCTTTAACACATTAAGTAGGTCCTCATGATGTATTAAACTTTATGTAACTAAGCCCCTTGTTACCACCATATAATATTTCCTTCACCATGGTTATAATTTAAAGGGGGTGGTCCCTTCCTTAACATAACCTTTTCTTCATTTTGTCTCCTTCATGGATTAGCACATAAGTTGCATTAACCACCATGTTAGCCACATAATCTATAGACGTCATGATCTAACCCTCATAAGATGTGCATGGAACCATGAGCCCAGGGGCTAACATCCATCAACCAAAGATATGTGGTCAAGAAGAGAACACTCGTGTGATCAATGCCTCATGATACATATATCGCCTTGGAAAACATGGGATTGCTGTGAATTGTGAGATTGCCATGTTGAGAACTGTAATGTGATAAATGCTCCAAGGCCAAGAGGTGCATACAGACTCTAGACAGATGACCATGTGGGAAATGACATAGGTGCACAAGACCATGGGCGGATTGGCCCTACAAAGTGTGCTCATCCCTAAAATACAAATCAATGGCTCCACAAAACCATGTGTCCTCATAGATCCACCTCAAAACCTCCAATCCTATCCACGATGAAAGGCGATGAGAATGGGTATTAGGAGGATTGGGCATGGCCGACCTCCAAGGTCTAGAATTCCATAATACAATTTCATCCACATGGCCTACAAGGATTTAACTTGCATCATCTTGGGATAACAATGGTGTAGCCAAGTGAAAAATCATAGGGTACCTCGCCAGGAGGTAATAGGCCCTTTTCCTAGGGCTTGTAGCCGCACTGTCTTCTTGATTTCTCTTGCAAAAATTTTGAAGCTTCCTTGCAACTCTTTCTTAGTCACATACTGAGATTTATCCTTGGGTATTTTTTTTCTTTCTTTTTTTTTTTGGGGGGGGGAGAGGAAAAAAAACAAGAAACATACAGTGAGAGTGAAAATTGATTGAAGCTTTGATATCAAATTGCAATGCTCATACAAACAAATGGAATTACCACTGCAATAGAAATAGAAAATGAACAATACTAATAGAAAATAATAAAAAAACAAATGGGGCACCTACACACCCAAGGGTGGATTGCCCCAACAGATTGTAACAATGGAGGAAAATTGCCCAATAAAATACAATGATATGAGAGGGGGAAATTCCTATTTATAACAATAATGATGCAAATTTCCTTAAAAAACCCTAACTTAAGACTTAAGTCACTAATAAAGTCATTAGGCCCTTATTGTATAAAAGTGGCATTTTTACAAATAGACATTAATAATAATAATAATAATCTATTTTTAAGGTCATGACTAAGCCAGACACCAAATTGGTGTATGAGACTCCCTCCGCCCAGCGATTTGACTGGTAAAGTCTATGGAGGTATACATACCCTACCTCCCTCTGGATTAGTGATTTCTTACTATTCATTGTGGTTTTAATCAATCTTTTGAGTAGTTTCTTTCGTTCTTTCTTCTCTTTTCTTGTGTAACCCTGCAGGATCCCTCCAAGAAAACAAAATTATCTTTTCCCCCGCGTCTTGGGCAGAATTAACATGCTGTCCAAGACATAACAGCTACTGTTTTTTGTCACTTTTTGGAGAAAATCAGACTTTAAGACAGCCTCAAAGTACCCTAGGGACTCCCCCTTGAGGCTAGCAAGCACAAGCCCAAATGGAGAGGGGTCTAGCCCGTGACAATTTGGGGATTTTCTCTTTTAATTAGCCTCCTTTTCATCGTTGTTTTTTATCTTATATCAGATAAATTGGAGAGTGAAAAAGTGTGCTAACAGTACCTAGCCACATCTTTAGTAGGTATTAGACTCTATGTACATGAGTTATCTTGTGTTTGTGTTCATGATTTTGTAATAATGTTCTATATTTTTTTTCTGGAAAATAATTCCCCCTGCCTTCTTGCACTTAAGCGATGAATGAGGAAGGTGGTACCATCCTCATTCCTTGGATTTCTCCCCTCTTCCCTGGGTTCGTGGATGGAGAGCGGTACTAACCACCAATTGCAATGATGGTTGGTAACCCAACAAGACTCGATAGGAATGGATCTCGTGACCTCCCTAGGCATTACGCCTTAGTGGAAAGGATCAAAACAATCGAGCTATCCCCTGGGGATTTGTAATAACAACCTGAGTGGGTCTAATGGTTAAGAACATGTGTTTCCTCCTAAGAGGTCACAAGTTCAAATCCAGAGGGGGGTAGGGTATGTATGCGCAAGAAGGAAGGTTCGGAAAACAAACACAAAACTTCTTCATTATTAGGCTTGCAAAAGGGTTGATTGCACCACAATTGACAAGTCCACAACCGGTACAATGATCACCTTGCTCAAAGATAGAGTAGCTAGACTAGAGAACGAGAGAGAAGAATGAGAGAAAGAGTATGCTGCTGCTGCCAAAATCCAACCATAATAATGTAGACCAACCTCCAATATATAGTGATGAGGGTGCACTTGCATTTCCAAAAATATGAGGGCGCATGAGAGGTCAAACAAGGAAGGTATGGCACATGGGGAGGTAAGAAAGAGTCAACAACACATGCACATAAGCTCAAGGGTGAGTGAGTAATGACACCGAAGCGCATGAGGGAGAGTGTAAGGCGAGTGAAGTAGTTGATTTCCCATGCGTGCAGGTTTCAAGTTATGATTGGCGCACTAGAATAGTCAATGCACATGGGAGCCACGAAATAGTGTATGTGTGGGAGTAAATATGAGTGGGCATGCACATAATAGGCTAAGAGTGGCACATGGATGAAGTTAAGCATGCATGGGAGAGACCAAAGGCACCATGTATGTAATCCAATTAGGAGAGAGGATGCACATGAGGAAAATAAGAGGGAATACTAGTGCATGGGAGATGGAGGGAGGCGAATTGGGGAAGAGAGATGAGGTGTAAGTGTGTGAGAGGATGAGGTGGATGGAAAGTGAAAGAATAAGGTGGAGTTAACCAAAGAGAAGGCCAACATGTGTGAGGGGAAAGGATTGATGGTGCACATGTGATGAGTGATGTGCATGGATGGATAAACGAGTGAGTCATGCGCATGCATGGGAGGAGGAGATGGTGATGTAAGGGAGTTGACCATGCATGAGGATAAAGGAACGAGGGAGACAATATGCATGTGGATGTGTGGGATGATGAGGTGGAGAAGGAGATCACGTAGGCATCCCTAAAAGGGGAGAGTGTGAGGCATGAGTGGAGGAGCATGACATGAGGGAGTGTGTTGTGTGACCCCAAAAAGGAAGGATTAAGTCATGCACTTTATTGAAAAGGGAATGCACATACGCCATACTTAAACTTAATACATACACTTTTTCTTTTAAAAGGGATGAACATAGGTTATATTAAAAGGAGGTACGCATGTTTTAAATGGGAGGATAAGGGCAGACATACTTTAATTAAAAAATTAAAGGGGGACACTTTATTTAAAAAGGGGGAACACATTTTAATTTAACAAAATGAAAAAGGTAAGCATAAAACGGTGAGTACATATGAAGGGAAGTGAGGTTAATGGGTATGTGAGAGAAAATCTAGTGAGAAAATTAAGCCTTGATTTGCTCAATCATCTCAATGGGATTGCCACCTCACCCATGCGCCCCCTTTAATTAATTAATTTTTTGACTTTAATGCTTTTTCCTTGGAAGTGCACCCTTCACCACATGATGACAAGTAGATGGCACATGTCACATTGAATCACTGCCACATGTCGAAATTTGACCTTGCCACTTGTCACCTTTGGAGCGAACCACCCTTGCTATAAATAGAAATTGCTAAAAATAGGGGTTCGACCCTGAAAGATAGGAAACTGCCAAAAACGTCCAGGATGACTAGAACACTGCCATGTGTCAAATGTCTAAAAATAGACATTGCTAAAAATAGAATGTCGCCGCATGCCAATGATATCATACTGATCAGATTCGATTTTCTGTGAGGATTCCAAATATGCGATCATAATTGACATGCGAGCCTTGGTGCTCCACTTGCTAAAAATAGAAATATCATGCATGTCACTCGGAAAAGGTCCAAAAGACTTAGAATGTCTCAAGGATCAATACTGCACATTCATAATCTCAATCTGAGGCCTTGAGCTCAACTTGCTAAAAATAGAAAGTTCATGCATGTCACCCGGAAAAATGCCATCAGGCTCAGTATCATGCAAGGACCAACTCTGTATGCTCAAAACTGTCAAAAGAGTCTCTGATCACTATCTCCTAAGAAGTAAGGTTATCTGCTATATATAGAAATCTTTCTCAAATCCCCGTGAAACTGTGCTAGCTCTAACTCTAAAACAAAAACAACCATATACCAGTCCTGTACCTGTCTCTGATAGGAACCAACCTTTGGCTCACACAAGTGCTAAAACTCTGGGAAAATCTCTAAAGGCTAGCCTAAATAGTGTATGCTGGCTCTTAACCCTTCGGATTTTCAAGGGTGAAAATCCAAGGGTTAACAATGGCGACTCAAGGGGACGAGATCCCCTTGTGGGATGTTGAGAACCAAAATGAATCTCTGTGTCTGTAAAATCGAAACCGATGCTCTATGAGAACTCTGAAAGATGTACCTGATGCTTTGTGAGAACTCTGTGAGATGTACCTAATGCTCTGTGAGAAATTGAGAAATATGCACCAAAATACCCATGTAACTGTATGGAAGAAGAGAAGGTCCTGTAAGCCGACCATGAAAATCCTGTAAGCTGACCTGTGATACCAAAGCCTGTCCAATGGGCCATGAAGTCAAAGCAATGTAAACATCCCATTGAAACTCAATGGGTCTCATCCAAATATGCTACCTGCTACCACCCAAAATGTACACTCTTCCTTGTGGTAAATGTGTTGATGTCGACACAAGGGAGAGAGTCACTTAATCAAATGGCAATAATATAAACACTTGTCAAGTGTGAAGGAACTCCACCAATAATGAAAATGGGTCCTAAGGCACGAGCACAACCTATCACTGTGAAAGATGTTCTGAAGTCGAACAATGACAAGGATCATCCAATCAAGGACTAATGATACTCAACTTTGTTGGATGCGAAATAACCGCCAATAAGGCTAACGATTATCGAGGCACTCTACTTCTGGATCATCCGTAGATAATGTGTCAGAGTTGATACAGGATGACTTGTTGAAAAGAAGAGCATGTAATGTTCTTGACTTGGCTAGTCTAGGAAATGCTGCTAATGTGTGTGTAGGATCAATGGTTTACAACATATAAATGATCATACAAATAACAAATGCGACAAAGACTGCAAAGTTTATATTATGATATCTCTGCGGAGTACAAATGCCGAATGTGGCTGAATAAAATGAATCACTCGGCTCTTAGCCGAATACAATAAGCAAACTAAAAGATAATACCCGATAATAGATGAGTACTGCGGGGTCAATGGATGAGCTGGAACTGTGGCAGCTCGCATGGTAACTGCTGAAAGTTCGGAAAGTTCGCCTTGGTGGCTAAACTTCTCGGAATGGCCTGGAAACTGTCCCAAATGGTGCACCTTGCTCTAGCTCTCAGTCCTGATGACTGACCGACCCCTCTGCTGGTGTGTCTGGACCCCGGATGGATCCCCCTGGAGGAATGCGCCCCTCTATCACTGGAAAAATGCGCCCTAGTGATTCCACCGTCAGAATCAATGGAGATGTATCTCAAAATGATCGCCTTGGCCTACTGGGAAATGGGTCGGAAGGGTTTCCCTAGATCTGATCTGATGATCACTCAATAACCCCAAATGTGTCCACCAAAAGTGTCGCATTCCCAAGTCTGGAAGATGCGCCCCAGATGATTCCTCCGTCAGAATCGCGAAAGATGCACCTTGCCTTCCTCTCAACTAGGTCGGAGGGGAATCTCTGAACTCTCCCTGGATGGGACAAGTCGATCCACTGAACCTCCTCAGGAGGTGCGCCCTCACTTTGGATAAGTGCGCCCTTGCTACTGGACCCTGTGTAACTATTGCTGAAGAATGATGGAAGACTTGTGTGATCTTCTTGGTGACTAGGTTGTGTCTCTCAACACCGAAATCAACCAACTGGTGTCTTCCTCCTGGACTCCACTGAACTATCTCCCCTGAGATGTGCCTCTCTCCTCAATGACAAGTCATAATCTGCATAATGATGAATTAGGTCGCTGACCCTACTCTTATAGCTTTTCCAAAACCTAATTCACTGCTGAAACCCTAATTCGTTGTTGACTTCCAAATTTAGCTTATCTGTTCTATTTTTAGCTCATAATGGCTTAAAAGCGCTTTTAACCACTTTTAGCTCAACGTCACTTTCCGAATTTAACACCTTGGACTAGAGTGACCTCTAGTAACCCTGTTTACCCCTTTTTTGGCCCTGGCTATAGTCTAACGGGGTGGTTTAGACCATTAAGCCTCCTCTCTGGAGCTCCTAGTTGGAAAGGGACATTACAATCCTCCCTTCCCGAAATTGCTTGTCCTCAAGCAATACCAATCCGGGGTGCTCCAACACCTGCTCGCTCACCCAAGTAGCATCCTCTACTGGAAGCTCTCTCCATCTGATCAAACACTCTCTGATGACCCTGCTCATCAGTTTCCGCTCCCGAAACTCCAAAACCTCCTCCGAAACCAACTCCAACTGTTCCTCCTCATCCAATGGGGGAAGCTCCTCTGACGTGCTAATGAATTGTCCCACGGCCTTTTTGAGGAAAGATACGTGGAACACGTTATGAATCTTTCACCCCTTTGGAAGCTCTAGCTCATAAGCAACACTACTCGACGCATGATCCTGTAAGGGCCATAAAATCTGGGCTTGAGCTTCTCAACCCCACTCTTCTTCGTAGATGACTGTCTGTAAGGTTGGAGTCTTAAGAAAACCAAATCCCCAACCTCAAAGCTGCGTTCTATCCTGTGCCTGTCCGCACTCATCTTCTGTCGGTTTTGTGCCATCTGTACGTTCTCTTTCAGCAACTTGAGAATCTCCTGACTCTCTACGATCAAATCCTAGGGCTTGGGAGATCTACTCTCCCCGAATACCAAGTCTACCAAAGTGGGAACATCATATTTGTATAATGCTCGGAAGGGTGTCATACCAATGGACATGTGGAAGGTGGTGTTGTAGCAATGCTCTCCTAAATGTAGCCACTTGACCCATGTTCTTTGTTGTCCACCTACATAGTTCCTCAAATATCCTTCAACCCACTTGTTGACAATCTCGGTGTGCCCATTTGTCTGAGGGTGATAGCTGGTGCTGGGTGTCAGCTCTGTCCCCACTAACCTAAACAACTCTCTCCAGAATGTCCCCATGAACCGACTGTCCCTGTCACTCACGATGTTCCTCGGTAACCCGTGAAGTTTGAAGACCTCCCTGAAGAATAGCTCGACTACCTGAACTCCACTGTACTCTGTCGGTATGGCATAGAAGTGAGCAAACTTGGTCAATCTGTCGACCATTACATAGATACAGTCCTTACCCTGGACCTTGGGTAGGCCTGTGATGAAGTCCATCGATATACTCTCCCATTTCTGCTCTAGAATGGGGAGTGGCTGAAGTAGCCCTGCTGGAAGAGCGTGCTCTGACTTGTTCTGCTGGCAAGTTACACATTCACTGATGTGTCGCATAACATCCTGTTTGAGGCCCTTCCATGAGAACCTCTCCCTGATTTGTCTGTAGGTTTTGAAAAACCCCTGATGGCCTGCTAGTGATGAATCATGAACTGTTGTGAGGATCTTCTTCTTGAGCCCCGAATCTGGCACCAAGTAGACTCTGTCCTTATAGAATATGACATCGTCAATGACCCTATACCTGTCATCATGTATCTGCCCATCCATAACCTCAAAAGAGAACTTGTTCTTGGAGTATTGGAATATTCCACTAACAAGTGGGATTTCCAATCTGCTGAAATCTCCAT
>CBVK0100410364.1:0-12502 GCA_900067695.1 Picea abies | reverse complement strand
TACAACAAGTTGTAAGGATATATTGTGACAGTTAGAGTGCAATGTTTTTGGAAAATAACCCATCTTATCATTCAAAGACAAAGCATATTGATATTCAATATCACTTTGTGAGATACATGGTTGAAGAAAATAAATTATTGTTGATGAAGGTAGACACTTTGAAGAATGTTGCAGATTCATTAACAAAATCTATGAGAACTGAGAAGTTCTCTTGGTGTAGAGGATCCATGGGCATTGTTGACTATGTAACCCTGTAACCCCATGTATGCAAAGAAAACAACATGTGGGAGAATGTTGGGTATGTGTTATATTATTTGCATGAGTAGTAGTGTCGCATTTTTGTCTTGGGAAATGTGTCGCATTTTTTCCTCGTTTTTCGTGTTGCCTCGATTTTCATGTCCATTGTTGGGTGGTTTTTCTGCACATGGTTTTTTGTCGATGGTTTTCTATTTTTGGTTAAGGAATTAGGGTTCTTGACTAATACAGGTCATTGGGTTAGGGTTTTGGATGTCATTGGCTACTATATGTATATTGTATTGTAAACAATGTATCACTATGAATTAATATAGAATATGTTGGTTTTCTTAGTTTGGGTTTCCAAGGGAAAAATCTCTGTGTAATGTTTGTATTGTCCAATGTATCTTTTTTGTTCTTTTACTAAAAATTTGTTTGCATTAAATATTGTACAAGGTTAAAATCTACAACAAGGGAATAATATTACTGGTTGCTCCAATGCCAACCAAACAATTGTGTAATACTACATCATGATTTTCTATTTTGATGTAGAATGGTGGGACCTTACACTTGGTTTTAACTGCTGACAGATTTTGTTGAAGCTTGGAATTTTTTACAGCGGCTTCAATCCTTGTACTTGGATCATCCAAAATCTTGAGAATATTTTCTCTTTCCTATGTTATTTTTACAACTTCCATGAAAGGGAGAGAAATTCTCAACTTGGTCAAGTCATCAATTACATTATAAGTCATTTGTGGAGGATTATTTATTTGATTGACAACTTCTTGTTGTTTTGATGTTTCTACAACATTCATTTTGTTTTTCTTTTTTTGTTTTTCAACAGTTTCTTTTGTTTTGAATCTGTTAACTTGTGCCCTTGTTTGCATAACATTTTCTTGTGATATGTCTAACTCATCGTGTTCAACAAAAATATACAAGGATAACTCACCTTCATTTGTCTATACAAATTCAAGACTTTTATCTTGAAATATTTCGGCCTCTTGGTCAAAATTATCAAAATTTTCTTCATCAAATATCTCTTCCAATATGAAAGCATTAGGGTTTTCACTCTAGGTTTTCTTTGCCTGTGCTCTTCAGTTCTATCATCATTTTGTATCATTTGTTCATGGAGAGGTTTTTTTCTCTGTTCTTGAGCAGGAACTCTAGGATTTTGATTTGTAGGAGAAACATTTTCTCCTCTTCTCAATATTGTTAGCTCTATTGGACAATTGGTTTGGACAGTTGGTTTTTCATTGATGTAAACCCTTATATATTGATGTCAACCCTTGGAGAATTATGAAATCCATAGAGATGTGGTCGATATTGTTGGTGATTTATTTGTCATTAATGGAGTGGTTGATGTCAGCAGATGTGTTGGATGCATTTGATAAAGTTTGCATGATGCCCCAGAGGTGTGGTTATGGAACCAAAATTTGATCAAGGAATAAGTACATGAATGAAAGCGTAAATGCAAGTATTACCTTCATAGATGGATAGTACTCACCATGCCATTTCTAGTGATAGGTGGAATGTCATGTAGTTCCTCACATTTGAGGATTTATGAGATCATGAAGTTGGAAGCCCCAAAGATGGGTTAAGAATCCCCTAATTGGTTGAAATTGATTAATGAAAGGGTAAAGTGGTTGTAACAAGAAGGTTCAAGAATCCCTAAAGTTAAGGAAAGAGGTTACTTAGAAAAAATATATATACAATTCAAGAAGTCACTCATAAGTACATTCACACACAAATTCTATTGAATATATTCTATGTGAGTAAGTGATTATTATCTGAGGTAAACAAGAAGATTTGAGGTGAACTTTAGAGGGAAGATGAAGTAAAAAAGGGTGAAATTCCAAGGAAGGATGAAGTCTTGTGATGATGTGTTCTAAGGTATGTTAGTTAAAGGTCATCTTATCATTTTCATTATAAATTGTTTTCTAGAATGATTCAAATAGTGAAAATATGAGGTAGTTGAGAAGACATATCAAGGTACATGTGCTAAAACATTCATCTTTTGGGTCAACGTACATGTGCTCTCTAGAATAAGTCAGGATTCAGCAAGGTCTTCCATTTTTCCTATAAATTATTTTTGGGGATGTTCCAAGAAGTGAAAATTGGAGGAATGGTAGAGAAGATATTTAATAATATTGGGTACAAGTTTCAGACCTTCATTCATTATAGTTACTAAGTTATTCTTTTTTAAACTTAGGGTTTGTGACTAATCCAAAAACTAGTTCCGTGAGACTAAGGTAAAGCTTGATGAAGATGTTATTCTCTTGTTTCCGAAGTTGAGGAAGTTCTACAAGTCTATGACCACATACACCAGGTATTTTACAGAGTTGTAGGCATGTTTATATGCATGCTTTGAGGGTTGTGTGTTGATGATGTTATGGTGCATGACTGAGGCAAGTGTTTGGTATATTGCTGAGGCATTGGCACATGCTTGAGGCACATATTAGGTGCATCGTTGAGGCATATACTTGGTATATGATATTGGTTGTTTGGTACTTTTTTGAGGCACTTAATTGATGTTATCTTATGGTATATGGTGTATGGCACGATTGAGTGATATGGTATATGGTTGAGATACATTGTTGGTAAATGGTATGGTACAAGTGTTGATGTACATTTTTTAATGTACATGCATGATGGTTGAGGTACATGGTACATGTGTTGGTGCATGGTTGATGAACTTGTTGTTGTACAGGTGTTGGTGCATGGTTGATGCACTTGTTTTGGTAAAAGTTGTGGTACACGGTTGATGCTTGGTATAGTATAGGTTGATGGTTTGGTACATGTTTGAGAAACCTATATTTTTATGGTATGTTGGTGATCTTGGTACATGATTGGTAGAGGAATGTGTTGGTGATGTTGGACATCTAGTTGAGAGGTGTACTTGGTATATGATCCATGTGAGAGGATATTCTTGAGCATCGGTGACATTGACAGGTTGGACATGTTGATGTGATAGGTTGTCAGTAACAGGTTGATATGACAGGTTGGATACAATGATAAGTTGACAGGTTATAGGTTTATGTTACATAGATAGTGACAGTGACAGTGGTAGTGATAGTTGGTCTACATTTATATTTCAAGGCAGCAGGACAAGGAAAGGAAAGGGAATTGTAGCCTCCTTCTAGTTGGTGCCGGAGAACTCAGGGAGTTGGAGCTTCCTTCAAGTTGGAGCCTAAGAATCAAGAGGTTATAGACTCCTTCTGGTTGGAGCCAGAGAATACATGGAATTGTATATTCCTTCAGGTTGGATCTTGTAAATAAGGGGTGGTAGCCTCCTTCCAGTTGCAGCTACATAATTGGGAAGTTGGTGGTTCCAATGAATGTATTCTTTGATATATAAGAAATCATTCTATGTTTTTCTCTCGTTTGGGTTTCCACGTAAATTATGGTGTACTGTGTACTTGATGTGATGTTTCTTATGTTTATATGCTCATGATATACTAATGATATATTGTTGATTAAGTTCAATTTTATATATTGTGGTTAAAAGTGGTAAAAGTTCTCATATTGATTCACCCCCCCTCTCAGTATTCCAACAATTGGTATCAGAGTGGGTTCCTTCAAGAAAACGTTGAACCATTGGAAGGTAGATCATGGAGAGAAACAATATGTATAAAAATGGAATACCATAGTTTGACAGACAAAACTATGCATTATGGAGCAGAAGGATGAAAACATATGTACAAGAGCAGGGTTTTGATATTTGGAAATGAGTAGTATATGGATACAAAGAGCATGCCACTCCTCCAACAGATAACGATGAAAAGAAACTCATTCAAAACAATTCAAAGGCTAAAAATTGTATCTTGAATGGTCTGGTTGATTCAGTATATGTCAAAGTTATGCATTGTGATTCTGCAAAGGAAATTTGGGAAAAACTTCAGAATGTTTATGAAGGATATGCCAAAGTCAAGGAAGCAAAGATTCAAACTTACGGAGGTCAATTTGAACAATTGAAAATGAAGGAAGATGAATACATTGCAACTACTTCTTACGATTTGATGTAACAGTGAACATGATTAAAGGATTGGGAGAAGAATTTGATGAAACTATAATTGTTGAGAAGGTACTGAGATCTCTTCCAATGAGATTTTATCCTAATATTTTATCACTAGAAGAAATCTAAGATCTAATTACGATAAGAATGGGTGAGCTACATAGAATATTTACAACTTATGAAATGAGAACAAATCAAGAAAATACATCCAAGACAGAAGTAGCCTTCAAAGCATCCAAGAAGAAAAAGCCCAAGTCAAATCCAAATTGTAGTTGTAGTGATGATTGAGATGAGGATGAAGAAATAAATAACTTCATAAGGAAGTTAAAGAAAGGAACTAACAAGTACAAAGGTATTCTTCCCTTAAAATGTTTTAATTGTGGTAAAATTGGTCATTTTGCAAATAAGTGTCCTTATCCTAAGAAGTCATATAGTGATGAAGAAGATGATCCCAAGAAGGAAAAGAAATATCAAAAGGGAAATAGAAGGGAATTCTTCAATAAAAATATCTACCTAAGAGAAGACAGTTATTCATCAGATGAAGATGATGTAAGCAATAGCGACTCAGAGAGAGTACCCTTTATGGCTACAAAAAATAAGAAAAGAACTCTTAAAAGTGAAGAATAAGGTGAAGTGGATCTTGAGGTGGAATTGATCAGTGCTTTAACTGAGATGAAGAAATAAAATAAGAAAATGTATTCTTGAAAACCCAACTTGAAGAAGGTAAGAGAAAGGAAGAAGTCATGCAGATCCATATGACAAAGACAGAAAAAGAGTGTGAGAAGCTTGAAAAGGAAATCATGACATTGAGAGTTTAAGTCAACAAGATCAGCAATAACTTGAATATTTCTCAAGTGTTATAGAACATTCTTGATATTCAAAGGCCATACAATGAAAAATCTAGACTAGGATACAAGAATGTTCATTTTTAGGAATTCAATATCCATGACGAAAGCAACAGAAAAAAGGAGTTATGATGAAGTTCTCAAAGGAATGAATCATGGTCAACAAGAATCATAAATGAATGATTACAAAATACCTTCTACATTCATGCAACAAAGAAACTTCAATCATGATCATCCAAGACAAGAATCCAGAAGAACTACACCACAAAGAATATCATTCACTCCTAGGTATGTAAATTTATTTTATGGTCATTGTTTTAACTATACTAAATTTGGACATAAATTTGTAGATTGCAGGGATTATGAAAGAAATGTTCAAGCAAGAAATTATTATGTGGCTCCACATAATATTGAATTTTACAAATTCCACAACGATGGACATGTAGCTTGAAATAGTAGAAGCATGATAGAGCCTCCCATTAAGGAAAAAACTGATGTTAGATACATGAAAGTTTGGAGAAGAAATGAAAAACAAGAAGATCAAGTGAATGAAGACTAGGTCCAAGAGATCGTACTCACAATATTTGCAACAACAAAATATCATAATGAATTTGTAGGCCAAGAGGAAGAGGATGAAGTCAAAATTCAGAAAGAAAATGTTAGAATTCAGGAAGAAAAATGTTAGAATTCAAGAAGAAGATGAAAGGGAAGTTGATGAATCCACTGACGAAGAGGAAGATTACTCTGCATCAGAACGAATATTTTTATAAGCCGTCCGTCTTGGAGACTCCCAGTAAATATGAATATTGAAAAGGGGGAGTCAATGTAGTGGTTACATCAGAGAACCATCCTTCAAGCAATTTGAAGTGTTTGAAAAGACAAATTCAGAGTAGTCATATAGCATAAGTACAGAGTAATATATGGGTCAGCATTGTGGACAGTTGAGTAACAAAGTTATGAGATGTTAGTGACATATGTATAGAGATAGAAACTTATTAGTTACAGATAACATGGTTCACATAAGATACATAGCACTACATCTACAATTGGAATATTTGGAATCAGTTGGTCACAGAAAGGAAAGCAGTAAAAGGCACAACAGAACAGGGAAGGAGAAATGTTCATCAAAAGATAAATCATGAAAGGAAAATCATTGAACAATATGGTCAAATGAAAATGAAAAGTGAATTATTAAATCAAGTAATGAATGTTTTTTATATATGTCAGAGAGTTACAATAGGAAGCACCAATGGACAATTATCAAGCGTTGGAAGAGAGGAAAGGAAACACTTACAGGTAGCCCTACATTGATCTACATGAAATATTGCAGAGAAGTCAAGGGAAGAAAAATAATCAAGAAATAAATATTAGTAGCATACAGACAGGGGGAGACATACTGACAGGCGAAATTATCCTTTTGCCTGTGATGTCAAATGAGTAAAATTCAAACACATGAAAGATAAAGATCAAAAGAGTAAAAGCTAAACACATGAAGTCAAAGAAGGATTGTTTAGAGAAGGTATACTTTCATGGGAAGTCACAAGAGGAAAGGAATATGAGGAGAGAAACATGTGAAGAGAAAGAAAAAAGGAATGGGAATAGAGAGAGATAATAGATTCATGAAGATGGGGGGAGAATCCCCAAGGAGAGAAACCATTTTCCATTGATTTCAAAGGGGAAGAGTGAGAAACATTGATGAGGACCAATGGTCATAGGGGGAGCATGAGTGTTTCCATCAATGCCAAAAGGAGAGAACTTTGGATAGTTGGTTTAGACAGTTGGTTTTCATTGATGTAAACCCTTAGAGATTGATGTCAACCCTTGGAGAAGTCTAGAAGCCCTAGATATGTGATCGATATTTTTGGTAAGTTAGTTGTCATTGATGGAGTGGTTGATGTCAACAAATGTGTTGGGTGCATTTGATAAATTCTACATGATGCCCCAGAGGTGTGGTTATGGAACCCAAATTTGATCAAGGAATAAGGACATGAATGACAATGTAAATGCAGGTATTACCTTCATAGGTGGATATTACTCGTCATGTCATTTATGATGATAGGTGGAACATCATGTAGTTCCTCACGGTTGAGGAGTTATGAGGTCATTAAGTTGGAAGATCCAAATATGGGTTAAGAAGCCCCTATGGAAGCCCCAAAGATGGGTTAAGAATCCCCTAAGTTTCAAGTTATTAATGAAAGGGT
This sequence comes from Picea abies, assembly GCA_900067695.1. Lineage (NCBI taxonomy): Eukaryota > Viridiplantae > Streptophyta > Pinopsida > Pinales > Pinaceae > Picea > Picea abies. The sequence continues at coordinate 5,210 of CBVK0100410364.1, read as the reverse complement.
AAAGTGATTGTAACAAGAAAGTTCAAGAATCCCTAAAGTTAAGGAAAGAGGTTACTTAGAAAAAGTATATATACACCTCAACAAGTCACTCATAAGTACATTCACACACACATTCTATTGAATATATTCTATGTGAGTAAGTAATTCTTATATGAGGTAACCAAGGATATCTGATGTGAATTTCAAAGGGAAGTGAAGTAAAGAAGGGAGAAATCACAAGGAAGGATGAAGTCTTGTGATGATGTGTTCTAAGGTATGTTAGTTAAATGTCATCTTACCATTTTTGCTATAACATTTTTATAGAATGATTCAGATAGTGAAAATCGGAGGAATTTGAGAAGACATTTCAAGGTACATGTGGTAAAACATTCATATTCTGGGTTATTGTATTTGTGGAGATAGACTCTGTGGAAAATAGGGTTTTTGGCTAATCCTGAAACTGGTCTCAAACAGGTGTTTCGAGTAAAAAAATCATAACTTATTCATAGAGTATACAAATTGTGTGAGACCACATTAATTGGATAGAGTACAATCCTTAGTATGTTTTGTATGATTTTCATATCCATATATCAAATCTTCCACCATGGAATTCTCTATAAGTGTGCTCTCTAGAATATGCCAGAATTCAGCAAGGTCTGCCATTTTTGGTATAACTCATTTTATGGTATGTTCCAAGAAGTGAAACTTGGAGGAATGGCATAGAAGATATTGAATAATATTGGGTACAAGTTTTAGAAATGTATTCATTGCAGGTACATGGTTATTCTTGTTGAAAGTTATGGTTTGTGACTAATCTAAAAACTAGTCCTGCGAGACTAAGGTAAATTTTGGTGAAGATGTTATTCTCTTGTTGTTGAAGTTGAGGAAGGTTTGTAGGTCTGTGATCACATACACCAAGTACTCTAAGAGTTACAAGTATGTTTCTATGCATGTTTTGAGGGTTACATGTTGATGATGTTATGGTGCATGCTTGAGGCAAGTCTTTGGTATATTGTTGAGGCATTGGTACATGCTTGAGGCACATATTAGGTGCATGGATGAGGCATATACTTAGTGTATGATCTTGGTTGTTTGTTTCATTTTTTAGGCACTTCATTGATGATATATTATGGTATATGGTGTATGGAATGATTGAGTGATATGGTATATGGTTGAGATACAGTGTTGGTACATGGTATGGTACAAGTGTTGATGTACATTTGTCGATGTACATGTTTGATGGTTGAGGTACAGGTGTTGGTGCATGGTTGATGCACTTTTTTGGTACAGGTTGTGGTACATAGTTGATTCTTGGTATAGTATAGGTTGATGGTTTGGTACATGCTTGGTACATGTTTGAGACACATATCTTGAGATGGGATGTTGGTGATATTGGTACATGTTTGGTAGATGAAAGTGTTGGTGATGTTGGACATCTAGTTGAGAGGTGTCCTTGGTATATGATTCATGTAAGAGAATATGGTTGAGCATTGGTGGCATTGACAGGTTGGACAGGTTGATGTGACAGGTTGACAGTAACATGTTGATGTGACGGGTTGGATATAGTGACAAGTTGACAGGTTACAAGGTGATGTGAAAAATATAATGACAGTGACAGTGGCAGTGAAAAAGACAATGGTAATGACAGTTAGTCTAAATTTATATTTCAGGGTGGAAGGGTGGGGCAAGGAAATGTGGTTGTATCCTCCTTCCATTTGGTTCCAAAGAACTTATGGATTTGTAGCTTCCTTTAGGATGGAGCCTGAGAATCTGGGGGTTGTAGCCTCCTTCTGGTTGGAGACAGAGAATTCAAGGAGTTGTAGCTTCCTTCAGGTTAGATCCTGTAAATAGGGGGTCATATCCTCCTTCTAGTTACATATGGAGAATCAGGAAGTTGTTGCTTCCAATGAATGTATTTTTTGATATATAAGAAATCATTATATGGTTTTCTCTCGTTTAGGTTTCCACGTAAATTCTGGTGTAATGTGTACTTGATGTGATGTCTTTGATTTGATGTTTCTTATGTTTATATGCTCATGATACATTGATGATATACGATTGATTAAGTTTAATTTTATATATTGTGGTTAAAAGTGGTAAAAGTGATCATATTGATTCATGACCCCCCCTCATTCTGAATTTTTCGAATCGTTCCATTCGTATGAGCTATTTCTTGTAGAGAATTCAAGGGAAGAAAAATAGTCAAGAAATAAATATCAATAGCATACAGACATGGGGAGAAATATCAATAGGGGGATTTATCCTTTTTCCCATGATGTCAAAGGGAGAGAAAGAGAAAGATTAAAAGAGTAAAATTCAATCACATGAAGTCAGAGAAGGATTGTTCAGAGAAGGTATATGTTCAGGGGAAGTCACAAGAGGAGAGGAACATGAGGAGAGAAATATGAGAAGAGAAAGAACAAAGGCATGGAAATAGAGAGAGATAACAGATGCATGAAGATAGGGATATCATCCCTAAGGAGAGAGACCATTTTCCATTGATTTCAAAGGTGGAGAGTGAGAAACATTGATGAGGACCAATGGTCACAAGGGGAACATGAGTGTTGGAGCATCAATGTTGCCATCAATGTTGGTGTTTCCATCAATGCCGAAGGGGGAAAATGTTGGATAGATGGTTTTCATTGATGTAAACCCTTAGATATTGATGTCAACCCTTGGAGAAGTCCAGAATCCCTAGAGATGTGGTCGAGATTGTTGGTGAGTTAGTTGTCATTGATGGAGTGGTTGATCTCAATAGATGTGTTGGGTGCATTTTATAAAGTCTACATGAAGCCCTGGAGGTGTGGTTATGGAACACAAAGTTGATCAAGGAATAAGTACATGAATGACAGTGTAAATGCAGGTATTAACTTCATATATGGATAGTACTCATCATGCCATTTATGGTGATAGGTGGAACGTCTTGTAGCTCCTCACAGTTGAGGAGTTATGAGGTCAAGAAGTTGGAAGCCCAAAAGATGGGTTAAGAATCCCCTATGGAAGCCCCAAAGATGGGTTAAGAAACCCCTAATTCGTTTCAAGTCATTAATGAAAGGGTAAAGTAGTTGTAACAAGAAAGTTCAAGAATCTATAAAGTTAAGGAAAGAGGTTACTTAGAAAAAGTACATATACACCTCAAGGATTCACTCATAAGTACATTCACACACACAATCTATTGAATATATTCTATGTGAGTAAGTGATTCTTATATGAGGTAACCAAGAATATCTGAGACAAATTTCAAAGGGTAGATGAAGTAAAAAAGGGAAAAATTCCAAGGAAGGATGAAGTCTTGTGATGATGTGTTCTAAGGTATGTTAGTTAAAGGTCATATTACCATTTTCGCTATAACGTTTTTTATATAATGATTCAGATAGTGAAAATTGGAGTTAGTTGAGAAGAAATATCAAGGTACTTGTGGTAAAACTTTTAACTTCTTGGTCGTTGCATTTTTGGAGATACCCTTTATGGAAAATAGGGTTTTTGGCTAATCCTGAAACTAGTCTCAAACATGTGTTCCAAGTAAAATAGTCACAACTTCTTCATAGTGGATCCAAATTTAGTGAGACCAAATGAATTGGATATCATACATTCCATAGTATGTTTTGTATGATTTTGAGATCCATATATCAAATATTCCATGTGTGGAATTCTCTACAAGTGTGATCTCTAGAATAAGAAAGAATTCAGCAAGGTCTGCCATTTTTTTCTATAACTCATTTTATGGGATGTTCCAAGAAGTGAAACTTGGATGAATGGCAAAGAAGATATTTAATAATATTAGGTACAAGTTTCAGACCTTTATTCATTAAAGGTACATAGTTATGTTTTTTGAAAGTTAGGGTTTGTGACTAATCTAAAAACTAGTCCCATGAGACTAAGGTAAAGTTTGATGAAGATGTTATTCTCTTGTTGTTGAAGTTGAGGAAGGTCTGCAGGTATGTGATCACATACAATAGGTATTTTAAAGAGTTACAAGTATGTTTATATGAATTTTTTTAGGTTTACATGTTGATGATGTTATGGTGCATGCTTGAGGCAATTCTTTGGTATATTGTTGAGGCATTAGCACATGCTTGAGGCACATCTTAGGTGCATGGTTGAGGCATATCCTTTGTATATGATATTGGTTGTTTGGTAATTTTTTTAGGAACTTCATTGATGATATCTTATGGTATATGGTGTATGGCATGATTGAGTGATATGGTATATGGTGTATGGCATGATTGAGTGATATCATATATGGTGTATGGCATGATTTATTGATATGGTATATGGTTGAGATACATTGTTGGTACAAGGTATGGTACATGTTTTGATGTACATTTGTTGATGTACATGGTTGATGGTTGAGGTACATGGTACAGGTGTTGGTACATGGTTGATGTGTAAGTTTTAAACCTGTGAAGTAAAGCAATGCATATAGATTCTTAAGAAAAACATAATTTAATCAATGGCTCATACACAGAGTACACAAAGATTTTATACCGGAAAACCCTCAACCGGGAAAACCTTTCTTACATTCATTATATCAAATTTCACCATTCACCATACAATATATATACAAATTTTTTAGGTATTCCGTAGATACCAAAACCCTAATCCCTTAATCCAGGATTAATTTACAAAACCGCTAAAAATAGCAAAATCCGCTAAAAATAGAAAAAACCACCCTATGCCCCCTGGGACCCCCCTAGGAAAGTGCCCGATGCACACGACACAAAGAGAAATACTAGAGGGATTTTCAAACGCATTTGTCATATCTGATGTGCCCACACACACACATGCAAAGAATATAACACATACCCAACATTCTCCCACTTGTTGTTTTCTTTGCATCCAGGGATCCAGGGGATTATATAGTCAACAATCCAGAGAAACAATGCCCATTGTTACTCTACACCAAGAGAAATTTTTTGTGCTCATAGAATTTGTCAATGAATCTGCAACATTCTTCAAAGTGTCAACCTTTTCCAGCAGCACCTTCTTTTCCTCAACCATGTCTCTCACAAAGTGATATTGAACATCAATATGCTTTGTCTTAGAATGATAAGTTAGGTTATTTGCTAGGAAGATTCCACTCTAACTGTCACAATCTAATATCACTGCTTGTTGTACCAACCCAGTATCTGAACACAATATTTGTAACCATACTACTTCCTTGCTTGCATGAGTGGCTTCCATGTATTCAGCTTCTGTAGTTGAGAGTGCCACTACAACCTGTCTTTTTC
>CBVK0100410363.1:0-12503 GCA_900067695.1 Picea abies | reverse complement strand
TTATAGAATCAATGATCAGGAAAGTCATATAAAGTCCAAATCCAAATATTAATGCATTGCAAACTTAATAAATCCAAGTTACACAATCAATCAAAGTATAAGTACCAATCAAAGGATCTTGCCAGTTGTATAGTGATAAAAAAAAAGGTAAGAGATATTGGCAGTTCAGATGATGATCGAAATGTGACTTCGAAAGAAGAAGTTTTCACACTTACAGTCATGAAAACAAAACGAAAACAAGTGTGTAAATGTCGCAAGAAATGAAAATGTCGTTTATTTGAAAATTGTGACGAAAACTTGATGTTCGCAAGACATAGGTGTAAGAAGCTTATAGGATCATAAAAAAAGGTGAATTGGCTGGCAACAATGGAGACACACTGGTAGAAGCAGTTATCTCTGCAAATGGTACAAATTCAGATTAAGAAAGCAAAGATAATTTCAACTCAAAAATAACAACCAGAAAATTATACAAACATCATCATTAATCATATTTTCTAGCAGTGTTTCAAAAGATGAAAACCTATAACAGTCTTAAGATCAGCAAGTCACGATATTAAAGATAAAATATTCAATACTGTTGGCATAGCCGCTACTGCCAACAGGCGTCCATAGCCTCGACAGGGTTGCCATTTAACCCACTCTGACATATGTATCCTGTCAAGAAGTTCTGGATTAGAATAAAGGACATTCAAGAGGTTTCTCTTCTTTTTGCAAATTTTCATGTACTCGACATTGCTTCATTGCCAGCAGCCTTGTTCAGTACCCCGGCGAAGTTGTCTTGGTGTCATGCATGCATTTACCCGCTGCCAGCAGACCTGTTCAGCATCCCAGCGGGTCTACAAGCACTTCCCATAGCTCTTATTAATAATTTTTTTTTTTTTTTCATAGGTATATAGCTGAGCGGGGTGACGCTGAAAATCATCACATTTAAACATATTTTTTCAGACCTCATCCGAATTTTATTTTTTTCTTTTAGAATTTTCCTTTATTTAGACTCAGACATGTTTTATTTAAAAACAACTTCCTAAGACAGGGAGACATCTTTTGAGTCATTCCTTTATGGAAAAGGGACAGCGTAAAAATATAATAGATGATCATGACAAACTTTGCTCAGAGATCGAAATTAGTAAACTTATTTCAAGCAACAAAAATTTCCAACACAGATATCAATTTCAGCAATATATCATTGATGTTTGTACAAATTTTTCGGAAGTTATTTCAACGAAGAAAATATCTTTGATCTTTGTCTAAATAGTTTAGTGTACAGGCATGTGTATTTCCAAAAGCACAAACTGATAAATTCAAATCAAAATCGAAAACTGAAAGAAAACGAAAAAGCAAACAAAAGAAAAATATTTACATAATATACAAGGGTAGTTATCAAGCAAAGTATCTTTTCAGGGCCTGGCCATTCACCGGGTAGGTGTCAAGCTGCCCTTCGAGATTCTGTAATCGAAAGGAACTAGGACTTAAATTTTCAGCAACTAAAAATGGTCCAATCCATAAGTTTTGAAATTTAGTGTGTTCTCCCTTTCCTTCATGTGATTTGTCCCATTTTAAGACGAGATCGCCTACTTCAAAATTCCTATCAGACACAGCATTAGAATCGAACCAGCTTTTAACCAATTGTTGATGTTGATCTAACTTACGCTTAGCTTGGGCTCTAACTTCTTCTAGCTTCATCAAAGCATTAATTTGGTTTTCTAAAGGGGGACAATCTTCTTCTTAGACTTTCTGTGAAAACTGAAGCGAAGGAAGAAGAATGTGAGGTGGTAGAATTTCTTATCTACCATAAACAAGAAAAAAGGGGGAGTTACCTATAACAGCTTTTGGCATTACCCTATCATCCCACAGTGCGTTCAACAGTGCATTGTGCCAATTTTTGTGATTTTCAGCCACCGTTCTCTTGATAATTTTAATCAAGTTCTTGTTTGTTGATTTTGCTAATCCGTTGCCCTGGGGGTAGTAACTAGCAAAATAATTCAGCTTAATTACTTTCTCCAAAGCGAACTCACTCATCTCAAGAGAATAAAATTATGAAGCATTGTCAAAGACTAGACAGTCAGGGATACCGAAACAAGTGATAATATTCAAATTTAGAAAAGTGATTACCTGACTAGTGTTGACAGTTCTTAGTGCAGCAGCTTCAGACCATCGAGTAAAGTAATCTGTGGCTGCCACAATATACTTGTGTTGTTTCGAGGATGGAGGGTTAACTAGACCTATGATATCAAGGCCCCATTGCTGGAAAGGAGAATCTACTGAAACGGGTTGCAAAGGAAAGGCTGGTTTTTGTAACTGCCCTGATGCTTTCTGACAGATGATACATTTACGACACAAAGCATGGGCATCCCTAAACAGCGTGGGCCAGTAGTAACCAAATCTTAAAACCTTATGAGCAGTGGTGTCACCACCAAAGTGAGCACCAGCTTTTCCTGCATGCAACTCTAGCAAGACTTTTTCTGCTTCGTCTTTCTTGAGACAGCGCATCAGTATGCCGTCAAAATTATGACGAAATAGTACACCATTAACTAGATGAAAGGAGGCAGAATTTAGCCTCAACGCTCTTCTCTTGGCGGGATCAAGGTCACGGGGTACTGACCCATGTTCAAGATAGAATCTAATATCTTCGTACCAGGGACTAACGAGGTTTTGTGCGCAACAAATCAAAATTTGATCGCTTTGTCCTAGGTTTGACGTATCACTATCTTCTTGTTGTCCTGTTTCCAAATCAATGACCAATTTACACAACCCTTGGCCTCTCATGATCTGAGCTGGGGTGATCTCTAAGTCATACTCCTGCAAGGAGGTGACCCAGTTAGCTCTCTTCTCTCCTAACTCCTTCTACACTAACAAGTTCCTTACGGCAGGGTAGGGGACAATGACTTTTGTCCTTGACTTCAAAAGATAGGACCGGAAATGCTTAACTACTTTGAAAATAGTGTAGGCTTGCCGATAAACCGCTGGGTAGTTAAGTTCAACACCTTTGAAAGCAGAGCTCATAAAGGTGATGGTTACTTTTTTGTTCTGGGAATTCTTTTGAGTTAGGACGGCGGCATAGGAATGATCAGAGGCAAAAGTATAGAGTGTAAAATCTTGAGAGAAGTCAAGGCTCATAAGAGATGGAGCATCGATTATGGCCTTCTTTATGGCATTAAAAGCTTGATTTTCTGTGGGTCCCCAGTGATATTGGGTGTCTTTCTTAATCAGGTTCTGCAGAGGCCTAACCATTTCATAGAAACTGGGGACGAATCTCCTCACGAAGTTAATCTAGCCTAAGAAAGACTGCATGGATTTTTTGGATGTAGGAGGGGGAAGTTTAGCGATGACTTGAGTCCTTTCGGGGTCAATAATAATCCCATCACTAGACACAATGAATCCTAGGAGTTTACCCTATTCTACTGCAAAGATGGACTTTTTGGGATTCAAGGAGATGTCGTATTTACGACATCGTAGCAGAACGGCTCGTAAGTGAGCTAGATGATCGTCTTTGTTTTTAGAATAAACGGTCACATCATCTAAGTAAACTATGATGGAGTGATTGATTAAGCCTCGAAAATAAATGTCCATTGCTCTCTGAAAGGTAGCACCAGCATTAATTAATCCAAAGGGCATTTTGCGATAAGCATAAGTGCCCCACGGAGTATGGAAGGTAGTTTTGAGTTGGTTTGGCGGAGACATCAAGACTTGGTTGTATCCATAGAAACCATCTAACAAGGATAGCCTCTCTGAACCAGATACCTGTTGAAGGATCTGTTCCATGGGTGGGACAGGATAGTTGTCTTTGTCAGACGCTCTATTGAGGTTTCGAAAATCAACGCAAAGTCGGATTTCCCCATTTTTCTTCCGAACTGGGACAAGGTTGGACACCCATTGAGTGTGCCTAACAGGAAAAATTATTTTAGCACTTAGGAGTTTATTCAATTCTTTTTGAATGGTCGGTTCTAGTTTAGGGTGCATCTTCCTCAGTTTCTGTTGGAAGGGTAAGGTTTGGGGCTTCATCGGGATGACATGATGCATGATATTAGGGTTGAACGTTTTAAGATCATCATACATCCATGCAAAGACGTCCTTAAATTATTTAAATAATTTAAGAAAAGAACCTTTGTCTTGTCTAGAACATCCCAAGCCTAAGTTAATGCACTAAGGATTTTCACTAGTTCCTAAATTCACTTTTTCATAAGACAACGAGGAACTATTGGTTTTACAATTGACCGTCTTTTTAAATTTATCTTCAAAATCATAAAACTTCTCCAATCTAACTATGGATTTGGGTATGGAATTTACCATGTCCAATAGAGTTTCAAGAGATTTCGGATCAGATATTACCGTAAAATCGTGCAAATTGTCGTCGTGCGTGCGTTCATCTCTCACCGCGCCTTGAAAGGTTTCTTCCATGTGCAGAAAGTTAATGATCTGTTGATCATCGTCAAATACTCTCAAGTTTGTGATATTGTCAGGAATAGATGGTCGAAACAATATCTCGATAGAGAATGCGTCTAGGGACAAGCCTTCTGTAGGAAGAAGTTTAGAGGCTACATTAGCTAATATATCTGCTTCAGCATTATTTAATCTAGGAATGGAATTTATATTAAAAGCAGAAAATTTATTCATTAAACTCCATACCTCAGACTGGTAACTTTTGAGATGCGGGGAAAGGCAGTGTATAGAATCTCTTACCTGTCTAACCACTATTTTAGAGTCGCCAAATACAACTAGGTTTTGAATGTTCATATCCAGAGCTTTTCTGAGACCTTGTAGTAAATCCTCATATTCTGCAGTATTGTTAGTACATTCAAATTCTAGTCTACAAGCCATTAATGTCTTGTTACCTGCGGGATCGATAATGATGCAGCTTGCTCCAGCTCCTTCTTTAGACTTAGAACCGTCGAAATATAGAAACCAAATTTGATTTCCATCGGGCACATGGGACTATTGCATAGAAACTATTGGTTGCATATATGCTATGATCTCAGACTGTTGTTCTAGATTGATGACAAGTGAGGCCTCGACCATGAAATTGCTGAAGAAGGTGTCCATCCCTTGGACTTTGGGTGAATCAGCAGAAGGTGTATATGGTTCATTGGGATCGTTCAAATCTGTGACCGTGAACTTAAGGTAGCGCTCACGATTCACTCTGATCTTGTTAGGCTTACCATTGTCGGGGAGCCATAAGTGAGACCAGTCTGTCGCGAAGTAACCATGTAGCTGCTCTGACTAGTCCCTGCTTAAAAATAGACCATACACTTCTAGAATATCCACAACAATTATATCAATAACCTGATGAACCTTAGGGTTAGACGATAATCTAATCAATGCATTTTTTAGTTCGCCTATAACTTTAACATTTGTTCGATCAATTTGTATGATTTTTAAAGTAGATGGTTCCACTTCAGCATTAATATTTTGGCAGACAGACCAAGGCATCACATTGGATGACGCTCTTGAATCCACCATACAATTATGCACATTTTTCTTGAAAATCTTGAAAGTTAAAAGAAAAGGAGGTACATTTTTGCGAGTACTAGGAGTAATAGCTTGTGGCTTCTTACTCGCAATTTCTAAGGCTACATTATCTACATTATTTACATCATTTACATTATTTACAGGAATTACAGGAAGGCTTCCTTTATCATGAAGATCAAGATTATTTTTAGTGGAAGTCTTCTGCGGAACTTTGCTTTGCACAACCTTGTTACCACTTGAATTACCATTCTTGTCATTCTCTGAAATATTTTGCAACAGTTTTTGAAGCAGAAATGGAAACTTCAATAACTCATAAATAGAAATGTTAGCCCTTAAATTTTTAAGATCTTCAACAACATCATAGTCTAAGTTGGGTTTCACATTACTTTGTTTAGTCTCATCTAATTTAGATGGCTTTGGAGGCGAAGTTGTAGTGTTTTCGGTAGAAGGCTTGTTTGTTGTCTTACTCCTAGTATTATAAGGGTGAACAGTATCGAAGTTAGCTTGAAAGATGTTGTCCGAGAAGTGTCCAAATATGTTTGGAGAAGACTCTTCTTCTTGAATTGTTTCTTTTTCAACTACCTCCTGAGGGATCTCAAGGGGTATCAAGTTATCTTGGGCTTCTAGAATTGTTTGAAGGGCACATTACAAACTTTCTAGATTCAAGCCTTCGGGGTTTGGATTAGGTCAGTTGGTAGGAAAAGGCTTTCAGAAAGGGGCTTTGTAGGGTCCTTTACTCGAGGAAGCTTCTTCATTCGACCTTTTTAAGTCTATAACTTAATTCGACAGTTTTTGAACAACTTTAGTTAAATTTTCCAAATCAGAGTTTTCAGGTTGTGTTTTACTTTGAGTAGGTCTGGGGAGAATTTCAATCTTCTTTTTGGAAGAAGAACTAATCTCAGTATCATTGCTAGAAGGGTCTTTAAGACTAAGTATGTCTTTTTCAATCTGGCTTGCCTCCTTGAAGGCCTCTAACAATGTGGTTTTCTTAGATCTTTTAACACAAATAGTTATACTTTGATGCAAATCTTTAGTGTAGTAAGCTATTATAAGACTCTCAGCAGGCATGGAATCTGCAGGGATTCATTTTTTAAGTGTTAAGAATCTTTGATTAAAGTATTTAACTTTTTCTTTTGGGTTCATTCTTAAGCTAGAAAGATCCATGACCAGGACTTTCGAAGGTTTACCATCTCCAAACTTTTCCAAAAAGAATGACTCAAAATTTTCCCAAGACACGATGGTATGGGGTTGTTGGGAAAAGTACCAAGTGGATGCATTACCCTCAAAAGTATAAGGAAACAACCTACAGATAATGTCTTCATGCTCAACATTGCAGAGTCTAATGGCTAACATAAATTTTTTAATGTGATCTTCGGCTATCAGTTTTGAGTCGGGATCAAACTTGGGAAGCCATTTCTCCGGGTGTTTAGGTAAAGGGTGTTGAGCTCTAGGTATAGCTACAGCATCCTGATCAAGCTAGGGTCTAGCAGGGTTGTTCTGATTTTCCATTGGGGTAGTGGGTGTGGAAGGCTGAGAAGGTGAATTTCCTTTGTCAGAAGAATCTCCTCCAGAAGAGGAAGGAGATGATGGAGGTGGTGAAGGAGGTATCCCAGATCCTCCTGCAGCAGGATTTAAGTTTGGATCTGTGGGATTCACAGTGAGGTTAGTGTCACCTAATTGTTCTTTGATATCAGAGAAATCCAAAGGTTGACCCCACAGATGGTTTGGTTGCCTAAGACGAGCTAAAGCACTATGTGTTTTAATAAGAGATTGGCGGACAATCTCTTTTATGTCACCACCTGTAGGATTAGGGGTTGCTGGTTCAATTGTGATCTGTGGATCATCGGTCAAAGTAGTTATTGTTTGAAGGGGAATATTATAGTGTGAACCGCTTCTAGTCACTACAGGTGAGCGATTAAGGGGGGGAGAAGTCTTGCAACTTCCTCGTGCCATTAATTAAGTTCAGGACCTCCTTCTAGCGCCATTTGTTGACGGGTGAAATCGACCGTCCGTCAACTGAGAGAGTGGAACCGGTCCGGGGTTGTCTAATAACCCAATCTGTTTGGAATGAACCACCCTAACGGGTTTAGCGGCTTCGTTGCCCGATCTAAGCTCCTAAGAAAACAAAAGAAAACTAATCTAAACTAACTAATCTAACTAAAACTACATATAACAAACTAAACTAACTAACAATAAACAAAACTAACTAATAAACTAACTACTAAACAAACTAAACTAAAACTAATTAACAAAACACACTATAACATGGATAAACGCTCCATATTTATCCTGTGTATGATGACTGTACCAGCAGATCGGAGGAAGGAAACTCGCACTGAATAATCCAGAAGCTTCTCGTAAATGATAATCCTCTTAGAGTTTGTTTACAGGAAAAACAAGACATAAAAATTCATAACAATTATATGATTTATAAATCTCTGCAATTAGGTAAACCTGTTATGCAAAAACTTATACTTAATAATTCAATTGATGAAGAAGAGAAATCTGTCATTCATAAACTGAATCAAGTAATTGATATGTTTTTAATTAATGGAAGAAATCAGATATGGATTATATTAATTAGATCATATCATTTGAAAAAGACTAAGATAGCTAAAGTAGTCATTAATCAAATGCAAACTGATAACATAAACATGAAACAAAAGATTGATATTATGAAAGCTAAAGCTGTAGCAGAACATAAATTTCTGTCTCGGTCTGTATTAGATATCCATAATCCTAGTTCTCCCACAAGTGAGGATGATCCTTATTACAAAAAAAATAAGTATTTAAAGGTTTTTCCACAGGGTAAAACCTCCCTGTGGAAGTTATAAAACTGTTTACATGAAATCTGGGAGATATCCAAAAGTTTTCTAAACTAGGAAACTAAAATGAAACTAAAGCATTCAAATATCCTCTAAATTGTCCATCAAATCCCATGGAATTTGAATTCACCTGAAAAGGACCAAAAATGAACAGATTAGAAGGATCTTTTATTAATAAATGATAGAAAATTTAATTCTATAGACTAGCTATAGAATCCTCTGATTCTGTAGCTAGTCTAAATAAAGATACAGAATCAGAATCGACATTAATTGAAAATATTTTAAGGAGATTTAATTCAATTATCATCCAATAATCATTGGAGAATGAATCATAAATTGAAATCATTATTCCATTATGAACTCAAATAGGATCCACATCATTTAACCGAATACAGAGATAGGAATACTCTGTTTCGATTATTGTCATAAGTCGGGTAAATGAAATCATATGGAGCAGCATCGTAATCATTTCTCAAAAAATCGAATCCATCAGTTATGAGATCATTTTGATATTCAAATGGAAACAAAACAAATTGCAAACACTTCATTATACTTGTCTTATCAACAGGAGAAATAATTGAATCAAACAGGATTATTTTCAAATCACGATAACTGTATAGCAAGCGATTTAGGCTATGAGCGAATCCAAACCATAACTAACTCATAACAAAATCATAACAAGATTAATCAAATAGAGTTCATTATAGATATCTGATCATTTTTTTTATAAACTGATTGACCTTGACCAAAATCCTTTCATTCAAATGAATCGTAACCGGATTTGGTAAAAATAACACAGTCAATCAATTCGTTTCAAAACCAATCGAATCCAACAGTTGTGAAATCGATGATAATCAAAACAAATGGAAAGCAACTATTACGCTGGCTTATCAACAGGAAATATGAATTCGACAAGATCATTCCAATCGTTATGTCTACAGTGACACAGCAAACGGTTCATGCCACGAATAGATCAATAAGATCATAACAAGCTTGATTGATTGGAAATAGAATTCATAATTTGTTATGGCCAATTGGGCAAACAAGGTTGATCGTCTTTGATCGAAACAGAATCGTTCCAACCAAACGAATAAACTGGCTGAAGTTTAGGATAGTTGTCATGAATCGAATCCATTCCATGATTTGGGCACACCTGCATAAACTTAAATGAACATATTGTTTTTATAAAAATAGAGTAGTTCATTTCCCAAATTAAAATCGAACAGATCAATATTTCAACCTTGAAAATTGTAAGACAGAGCATATCATAACAACCAAACCCAATCAAATCATTTACCAACCATAGCATATGGATCATAAAAAAATCAAATCCAAACATGATTGTGTTCTAAACTGAGTATGAAAAATTTCCTTTTAAAATCGGATACAAACCAATCCATACGAAGACAAGATATTAATTTTAATAAGGCAAACCAATCAATCAAATCTAAATGCAGACCACTCAAATACAATCAAAATCTATCGATTGCTATACTGGGAATGATGAGATTGTATATCGAATCAAAATTTCTTTTTATTCAAAGCAAATCTATATATAGAATGCACGCATTATACAGAGTCATTCAATATGTAAACAGAACTATTTAAAAACTAAATTCAAATCATTATATCAACCTAGATTATTTACAAAATAAAACGATGTCAAAACCATACCTGTGTAGTGACGAGGCTGCTTCATTATACCAGCTTGGAATTTACACCAGTCGTGGCGGATTCCACGATTTTGAATAGGATGGAGCCAGTTGTCTTTTGCTTTTTATCTGTTGCTTGTAGCTTGGCTTTTTGACTGGTTAGCACTGCAATCTGGTCTTCCAGTGATTGAATCTTTGATTGGAGTATAGGAACATCAATATAATATTGTTCTTACCATGAATTGCATTGGTCACAGGGTGACTGTGTGGGTTTCGAGGGTTTGGGAAAATGACCGAGGGTTTCACGAGGAAACTTAATACCCGGGTAGTCAGGGTCATTCTTTAGGTAGGGGGGGAGGTTTGATACAAAATCATAAGTGGGATCGACACATAAACCTTGCGAGTAGGGGTACTCGCTGATGAGAGAACGCTCAATATCAAAATCAGAATCCTCACTCAAAACTATAGGGTTGGACTTGGCAGAGGGTTTCAGTCAGTTTCTGGCCATTCTCAAAATGAGCCAGGCATTCCTTTTCCCTTTGGCATTAGTAGTAAGGTTTTCCTTGGGATTTTTTCTCATAGGATTTCTAATGGCCTTTGCACTCTTAGCTACAGTTTTGGGTAAGTCACCACCAGGGTCGGTCGAGGGTTTAGGCAGTAGGAGATGTAAGGGTACAGGTGGTTCAGCCTTAGTTTCGATTACCATAGGCTTATCAACCTGTACAGGGTCAGTGTCCTCAAAGCCATTACGGGTGATCAAAGCCCTCCAACTATCACCCTACAAACTCAAATGATAAACAACGATGATCTTAATAATCCCATGGTGAAACAGCCTGCTGTCAGCCTGCTGCCTTTTATATCTTTTCGACATCTTATACAGGATACGATGAAAGTAGAAAGGCATGTTTAGAGGATACCCTATAAAAATCATCAGCAGACGCAGGTGGTAAAGGAACACAAGTCCGTATCAACCTTCACAGGTCATGAACTGCTTGACTAGCATTAATAACTCGTGCCATCATGGTTTGAGCATAGATATAGGCATATCTTTGTCACAAGAGGTGACTTTGTGCGATTGAAACAACAATGCCCATGGCACTTCCTCAACCTTGCAATTCTTAAACCAATGTTTTCCCGAGGTAGATAACCCCGTAGATGAGCTGATAAACTATTCATTGATCTTTAACTGTATATCGCCGACATTGGCTTGACAGCCATCGAAAGTCATGGCAAACTGTCTTGCTACACAAAGGTTAAAACCCTCAAATCGTTTCACGAAGGTAAGCCATCCATTGTCTTCCAAATCTTGGCGGGCATTGTCAAACATTAACAGGGCTTGATTGCCATTGGGCTCAACTTGCACGACTGGTTCCATGGAGCTGAACACATGGTAAGGGAAGGGTTTGTATTTACCAACATGCATAGGAGTAGAGCTACCCGAGATAACATAAATGAACGAGCAAAAGGGATAAGCATAAATGCGAGCATGCGAAGGTGGTGGAGTCTTCCATGCAAAATATTCATTACCCAAGTACAACCGCCGATTTACATAGTTGTTCACTCCATAATAGTAATTCAACCATCGAATCATGTGCCCAACTAATAAAATCAAATGTGTAAGCGCGCAAACATTATGCCATAATGTTTAAACATCCGACATATAAATCAAAACCCAAAATCAACTATGTGCCAATGTATATAATCGAAAGTTTAACCAAGGTGCCAAACGCTATTCATATAGTCGACAAGCCAAAAGTTATGAAAAGATTAACATAAGGATTCAAATGTGTGAGCGCGCAAACGTTATGCCATAATGTTTAAACACCCGACATATAAATCAAAACCAAAATCAATTATGTACCAATGTATATAATCAAAATTTTTTACCAAGGTGCCAAAATGATATTCATATAGTCGACCAGCCAAAAGTTATGAAAAGATTAACATAAGGATTATATCAAAGGACATATATATGAAAAGTATAATCATAACCCCTATGCATTTTCAAAGAATCAATGATCAGGCAAGTCATATAAAGTGTAAATTCAAATATTAATGCATTGCAAACTCAATGAAACCCAGTTATATAATCAATATAAGAATGTCTAATGACTACAGTTCGAAAGTCCTTCCAGTTACATAATGATAAACAAAAGGTAAGCATAGTAATCATATCGATAAAAAGATTATGACAGTTCAGATAGTGATCGAAATCTGACTTTGAAAGAAGAAGTTTTCATGCTTACAGTCGTGAAAACTTAATGAAGAAAAATGTGCAAATGTCGCAAGAAATGAAAATGTCATTTATTTGAAAATTGCGATGAAAATTTGATGTTTGAAAAACATAGGTGTAGGAAGGTTATAAGACGATAGAAAAAAGTGAGTTGGATGCCAATAATGGCAAAACACTGGTAGAAGTTGTTATCTATGCAAAGGGTACCAATTCAGATTAAGACAAAAAAGATAATTTCAACTTGAAAATAACAACCAGAAAATTGTACACCCATCATCATTAACCATTTTTTCCAGCAGTGTTTCAAAAGATGAAAACTAATAACAG
>CBVK0100410362.1:0-12504 GCA_900067695.1 Picea abies | reverse complement strand
ATTTGGAATTTTGAATAACTATGCACTAGAATTCTAAGAAGCTAGTTGATTTTCATGCTAACCCAATCATTTATGACACATTTAAAGCAATTGTACCTCGCTAATATACTATTCACAAGGTTCACCTAAACCAAGATTCATTAAAGAAATAACATTATGGAAAATAGATGAAAGAAAGATCTTTTTTGTGGAAACATTGTCAATTCACTAGCTAAGGAAGACAACAATTTCCACCGATATGCCTCATACCAGTGGTCTTTGAACAAGTCATTAGAAGAAAATAAAAACGACAGACTTTCGACCACGGGTCTAGTCAATGTTGGTCGTGTTCCTGAAGTCTTTGATTTCAAAGAACTCATAACCTAGTATGCTCGAAGGTTCAACTCAAGGACAAGGATGATTAATGTAACACAAAAAAACAAGGAATCTAGTCGTACTTAATTCAAAAATGTTAAAAAAAATGCTTCATCTTCCCTCTGCAAATAAAACACTTCAGCTTGCGGATGTAGACACCTTCCTCGCTTCTCATGCAGGCGGCTCCAATGTGTTGAGAGAATTTGTTCTACCTTCTGCAAACATCCCCACCGACCTTTCAACAATAGATATAACCTTGCTTCAAGAACCATACCAGAAATTTTCATGGATGTTCTCCTGTGTCCTTGGCCACGAGTTGATTTCACACATACCCATGTCATCTCTATAAGAATTATATTTTTCATTTCGCAAGGATGCCATGTTTCATTGGGAAGAGGTCATATCAAATGAACTATGTTTTTAGTTAAGTAACTACTTTAGCACTCAAAGATTTTTCATGGCGGTATATTTGGTATTTGAAATTTCTTTGACAGTCTCCCTATCAGGGTAACTGTTAATATAAAAAATGTATCAGTTCAATTATGGTACCCATTTCTATATAACACAAATAATCATTCAATTTTTCCATTGTTCAAGATAAGTTTTTTAGAGAGTTCATATACATCTTGGTTGTGGCACAACCCAAGAGAATAACCCATGATGATTTTCTCAAGGGAAAGGGAATTTTCAATCAATAACAAAGCCACACTTACATACGCTTGTATGGATTTCAATAAAACCCGCTTCTACTCGCTATATTTGTCTATGATAGATATTTTTTTATAGAAATTTTACGCCAATATAAATCTTGGTGTATTCTATTTGACAGAAAGAGAAAAAACAATTCATTACATTGCCTCTTCAAATTGGGGATACAATGGTCAGGAATCTATCCCATCTGAAACAAGTTTTAGAGACACTTAATCTGTTTAATCTAACAAAAGAACAACCCCTAAGGGGTTTTTGTACTGACAACATGTTCTCTCGACATTTATCATCAACAAGGTACATCAACCTTTTTACAATATTTGATGAAGAAACTGCTCACAATCCGTCAGAAAAGGAGAAAAATACATGCAACGATGGCTTGTTCACAAGAATAAGTTCAAATAACAAAATCCAAGGTAAACCAAGGCAAAGGGGGGAAACAAGTTTTAATGTCCAAGCCTCTTCCAATTTCCAGCCACATAAAATATACTCACCTAAGAAAAGAACAAAACAACAAAAAATAAATAGAGAAGACAATAACAACAGATCCGTTTGAGATGACAATGGTGAGAAACCATACCATACAAATATTGAACGCGCACATATATTTTCACATCCAAAAAGGAAAAAAAACCCAAAGAGAGATAATTATTCACAAGATACAACAACTCCAGGAAATCTTGAAGATATGAAAATCTAGAGAACAAATCTACTCAACTGGGTAGCCCAGAGAATTGTTGAAATCCAAGAAATTATATAGAAGCTTGCAATAGAGAAACCCATGTTCTTTGAAAACCAGTCCTTAACATTGCACAATACTCAATGGAAGAGGCCCGAAAAGAAACTACATATAGAAAGGGTCAATTTCAAACACAAAAAGGTAGTTAAGAAATTAAGGTCAGTGGTCGATGTATCAGGAGTTGTGTTATCACTCTGTAAATTTGTTTGGCTGAGAAAACAAATGACAGAGGTAACATACAGACCAAATTTAAGACCGGAAACTATCCTTTTCAACCTAGAGAGGGCTCTCTCTGATACTTAGTCTCTAACAGATAATGACTTTGAATTGTCGGCTAGGTTTATTGTGTTTGTGAAATGTTTCTGGTTTTGCTGGCAAGGAAATACAAAAACTTGGGCCATGGAGTCAACTTCTCGAAAGTGAGATAAATAAATGACTTGGTAAATGAAACTTTGAGAGGATAAAGGATAAGCAGGAAATGGTCTTTCAATTCAAATGTCATTTTGTGTGGCGAAAGAAAGAGTACATAAAACAAATCAGAGCACCATTGAATATGAATTCTAAATTACTTAGAAGAAAACAAAGAAGTTTAAATGGAGAAGTCTAAAGCATTGCGCGATGAATTCTAGACTTATTAGACATTCGAATTTAAACATTGTAAATACATGAATATACAAAAAACAGAAAGTACATACATAGGAGAGATC
This sequence comes from Picea abies, assembly GCA_900067695.1. Classification (NCBI taxonomy): domain Eukaryota; kingdom Viridiplantae; phylum Streptophyta; class Pinopsida; order Pinales; family Pinaceae; genus Picea; species Picea abies. The sequence continues at coordinate 9,996 of CBVK0100410362.1, read as the reverse complement.
ACAATACATCAAACCACCACCATTAGAATCTTTTCGTCAAAGCCTCAAGACTTTTTCATTATATTTTAATCAGGTTCGAAGATTTCATTCAATAGTCTATTGTCTACACTACTTTTCCAACCAACCCGGATTACATTGAAAAGATAGAATATATAGAAAAAACAATGCCCCTTGGGATGCCATGCCTCAAACTACTACTGCTGGAATTTTGGTTATGGTTATTCCCTGCCAGATGACCTTTCGAATAGAACTTATGAAGAATGGAAACCAAATTTCACCCAATCATGTCATAACTGACGTCTTCTTCATGATCGTTTGGTCATCAATAAGATTCAATCATTAGGAGGTGACTCATCGGTGTTTCTCCTTTCAGTGGTTACCCAAATGATCGAGTGCACTGTCATAACTCTGCCACCTAGTGTAACAGGCTCGGGTTGTTGTTGTGTGATCGTTGGTTGTGGTATGCACGTGGTGAGTTGGTGTGGCAGGTGTTTGTTGGTTTTCGCTCGTGCTCTCCAGGTGGCAAAGATGGTCTAGGGGGGGAATCCATCTCCTTCAAAATTTTCATGTGTTCCGCCTACACTTTTCCTTCTCAATAGGTGGGTTTACAACATCCGCACGACAAATATACACCGCGTGGGTGCCTATTATATTTCTTGTTCCTTAGTAGGAAACAAGACACGAGGGGAGAAACATTTCGTACCACGTTCAATAAGACAAAACTGGGGTCAGGTCAATCATGCATCTGGCCTCACCTGCAATCTTGATACTCTAAGCATTTTCCTAAGAGACCAATTTCATCTTTTCAGATTCGTCACCTGTCTCTGCAAGACCACATTCCCTTTTAGCTTTGTTTGGGCACTGGAAAGAGTTGTGTGGATGTTTTCCATAGCCGGTCCAAATTCCTTGAAGTGCTCCGTGATTATTTCCTCTGACATCCTCTGTTCCTCGTGCAATTGAATGTTCATGTCTTGCGCTTCTCTGAGCTATCTCTTCAACCAATTTTAATTCCCTTCTCATCTCTGCAACATTGATGTTTCAATAGTCTTTTCTGCTAACTATTTTCTCAATTATTTGTTCTCCTGGTATAATTCAGAAATAGTGAGTTGCACCTGATTCAACTCTTATGATGACTCCTAAACCTCCATGCTTTCAGTGCTCGGCCTTCTCCATATTTCATTGATTCCCCAGCTTGAACCTTCAACAGGTTCCAGTCGAACAACGAGCATGAGTAACTTCTCAGCAATAGATTGGATGTGTGGTTCATTGGGATCTTGGGTCTCCTCGGGCTTCTTGATCAGCCTTGGCCTGCCTCTTTTCCAAGGTACTAGCTCTTGGGATGAGGAGCCCTTTATTGTCTTTCCTTTTCCTGCAGCCTCCTCCATTCTGGCCACCGCGTTGTTCACCTGCAATCTTGATACTCTAAGCATTTTCCTAAGAGACCAGTTTCATCTTTTCAGATTCTTCACCTGTCTCTGCAAGACCACATTCCCTTTTAGCTTTGTTTGAGCGCTAGAAAGAGTTGTGTGGATGTTTTCCATAGCCGGTCCACATTCCTTGAAGTGCTCCGTGATTATTTCCTCTGACATCCTCTGTTCCTCGCGCAACTGAATGATCATGTCTTGCACTTCTCTGAGCTGTCTCTTCAGCCAATTTTAATTCCCTTCTCAGCTCTATGACATTGATGTTTCGATAGTCTTTTCTGCTAACTATTTTCTCAATTATTTGTTCTCCTGGTATAATTCGGAAATAGCGAGTTGTGCCTGATTCAACTCTTGCGACGACTCCTGAACCTCCATGCTTTCAGTGCTCTTCCTTCTCCATCTTTCATTGATTCCCTAGCTTGAACCTTCAACAGGTTCCAGTCAAACAACGAGCACGAGTAACTTCTCAGCAACAGATTGGATGTGTGGTTCGTTGGGATCTTGGGTCTCCTCGAGCTTCTTGATCAACCTTGGCCTACCTCTTTTCTGGGGTACTAGCTCTTGGGATGAGGAGCCCTCTATTGTCTTTCCTTTTCCTGCAGCCTCCTCCATTCTGGCCACCGCGTTGTGAGATGTTGCTTCCCCCATGGGTAGAGGGAGGTCTTGTTTGGGATCCCTGGGGATATTGGTTGAAATTAGAAATGAATCCCAGCCTTTTTCCAACCGTCTCAATTCCTTGACTACCAACAACTTGATCAATGATATATGGAATAATTTCTTCTTCGACTAGTCTGCTTCAGCCTAGGCGTTTTCTTCCATTCCTCCTAAAATTTGGTGCAAGAAGAAAGGTAATTTCAAAGTCCTTTTCCCTGTGAAATGCATCGGTAGCCTAATGTGATGTGTGTATATTTTTTTAGACCTTCTTTCACAGGTGAAATACCTTCTAATCACCTTTACGATCTTCTAAAAAGGTTCCTGTAGATACTGATTCAGAATGGCTGGTCTGATTTTCCTGTTCAGGAAGTTTGGCTTAACGAATTATTCGTAGCATAATATGTATAAAGGCATGCCCTTAGACCACCTTTCACTGCATGAAGGAATATCTGTCACAGCTGACAAAGTTTCCTTCATCACCCGAAACATGATTCTCACAATGATCGCGCGGAACCCATTGAATCTCAGAGCGATTTGTTCAGCTAGTTTCATGTTGTATCCTTGCATTTTCTCGCAATAGCGCATACATCTGACCTATTCAAAATATTCCCTAACATTCAGATCTTCATTGATTAACTCCAATTCCTGAGGTTCGGGCCTCATAGCTCTAACACTTCATGCCTTCTTCCTTGTGTCTTAGGATGTTGTCATGATGCAAACATGTATTTGTTTTGTATGCGCGCAGTAACAAAATATTCCACCCTCTTCGCACATAAAAAGGAGAATGATATACTTCGTAGAGACCTGTCGGAGTGGCAGTGTCGGAAGCTTTGGATGACAAGAAAAAATAACTCTAGGAGTTTACTGTGTGACTATCATGCACTATAAACACTTTCGGTGTGGAAGCAGGTCGATGTTGCGATAAATGGTAACAGTATGCTCATCACAGTAGGGAAGTGCTAAAAATAATTTTGGAGTGGTGGCAAGGTGCTGTGACACAGATGGCGAGGCATGGAAATTGGGTGTGGAAAATAATTCGACGTGATAGGAAAGGACGCCGAGGAAGAAAGGTTGGTTGCGAGAGGAACTATCTCCTGGCAAACTATCTCACGACAAACTCCAATAGGATTCAAACCATGACTGAAAATGAAGGAGACGTGATAGTCTTGACTGAACATATTCACAACATAACTGATGGAAATCGGCCTTCCCACAACAAAAGGACCCAGGACTTGCAGGAAAATCATAGACAACGCAAAAACTAGGATGGTAAAGTAGAAACATGCAAAATGAATTATATTTATAATTGAATGGGAGAGGGTTGGAATCATGGCAGAGGATGTTGAATCCATGGTGGCAAGAATTTTTTAAGCAGGCTGAAGATTTGTGTGGCAGACTCACGTGATGGGTACACTTCGAAGTGTGCAAGTACAGATGATAAGAGTTGCAGAGTATACGTGATATGAGCATCGTGATTTACTAACCTTTATGAATTCATAATTAGGTGATGATGGTATTTGTATCTATCGATGTGACCTTTACTCTAATAACTTGCCTTGACCTCTGTCATGTAAATTCCCTCTTTCTGATAGGACTCGACCTTTTGGGAGAAGGACTTTTACAATTCGCACATAGTGAATTATGACGCTCTTTCGCGACTCCAAGGGCCAGACCTTCCACTTGATGACTTTGACCCATTCGTTGTTCAGTACCTAACCTCACACGCTTCGACACATGAACCACGACTCATCTAAGATAGACTCTAACTAAAAAAATGATGGTGCTAACAGTTGGCTCCAATGGGGATGTTATCCTCCCAGTGAGGTGGAAAAGAACAATAGACCAGGTGCATGACCATTGGGATTTATTCGATTTGTAGAATCTAAAACAATGAAAAAGAATCACCGTATACCTTCTTGACATAGTCATGACCATACTCAGCATAAACTTAGGTCCTTCACTTTGAGCTTCAGTTTGCTGCTAACTACTGACTCAAAACGTCTTCTTTGAAAACAGAAAAAATGGCTATTTACAATGACATGAAAGATTGAAATAGACCATACTAAATCAGATAATGTTTAAGGAACCTTCCATTCACAGGTCCCCCACAAATGAGTTCTCCATTAATCTCTTGTAGAAAATATGCGTTGTTCCCTTGATACGCGACAATCCTGAATGGCCCATCCAAATATGATCAAACTTTCCATGTTTCCCTTTGTATTCATTCATCACGTCCTACTTCAACACTAGATCATTTACCTTTAAATCCTGCTGCTTAGTGTGCATGTCGAAAATCTTCTTCATCATGTCTTGGTGAAGTTGTGATCATTTGAAAACTTGCTCCCTCATTTGCTGCACATGAACCAATTGGCTTATCCTCCTCTGAGCATCGTTTGGTTTGTCTTCTTTCTCTTGCAGAAATATCCTGACTGGAAATCCCAATGAGGTGGGGAAAACTTCCTCCATGCCATATACAATTTGTAAAGGCGATGTTGAGATGGACTTCTTGGTAGTGATTCTGTCAGCCCATAGCGCATAAATAAGCTTCTTGTGCCAGGCCTTCTTATTGTCCTGCAAGAGCCTTTTAATAATATTGGTTAAACTTTTGTTGGATTATTCTGCCAATCAATTACCCTATGGGTAATAAGTTGTAGAATTTCCCAGGTTAATGTTGTAATCGTTACAAAAATTCTCCATATTCTTAGATTTGAACACTGCTTCATTTTTTGTGATGATCTTGATCGGGAAACCAAATCTAGACAGGATATTGGTCTCCAAAACCTGAATAATGACTGTGTCGATAGGTTGCCTAGTGGGGACCTCTTCAATCCATTTGGTGAATTATTTTGTGGCCATTAATATCCATCTATGTTGAGCTGAGGATGGCATAGGAATTTCTCCTATAAACTCTAGACCCCATTGCATAAACGGTGATTCAACAAAGATAGGCTTTAATGGAAGGGGTTGCATATTTCTTTTCCCATCGAATATTTTCCATTCGTGGCAACTGGAAACTTCCTTGTATACATATGAAAAAATATTGAGCCAATAAAATCATTCCCTCAAGATTTTGTGTGTGGTGGTATTCCAGTAATGATCCCCCCCGCAATCCCCTTTGGGGAACTTCGAGATATCCCGTTATGTGTCTTCCTTCAGTAAACAATTCAACAAGATCCCTCCTGGATCCTTCCAATACAGAGAGTTGTCCAGGATGCAAAACCTATCCGCCTTCAACATCAAAAACCCGGCCTTGGTTTTTCTCAACCTTGGAGGAGCTTGCAAATTACTTAACACGTAAATAATGTTAGCGTACCAAGGTGAATCGATGAACTTATGAGATACCTGCGGGACCGCTTCTTCTTGTGGATTATCCAACAAATCAACGATGAAATTTATTCCCAAAACAACACAGTTCGATTGTGCCATCAATTTTTTGAGCCCCTAACCCTTAATCATTTTTGTAGGATTTATTTCAAGGTCATATTCTAGCATGATTATGATCCATTTTCCCCTTCTCCCCTCAGGATCGGGATAAGTCGGTATATCCTTGAAGAAATTTCTAGGGACATAAGAAATGATGTGGGAATGCAGTATATAAGTCTTGAATTCCTTGAGGGCCTTCACCAAGGAATACACTTATTTTTCCATGATATCATACCTTAGTGGGGAGTCTCTCAATGTCCTACTGAAATAGGCTATAGGCCTTTCAAAATTATGCTCATCCTTCTATAACAAGACGCCAGCGATGGTGTGTTCTGAGACAAAGGAAAATAAGATAAAATCCCTTGTGAAATATGGGCTAGATAACACTAGAGCTTTGGTTAGTGCCACCTTTATCTATTCAAACTAATTCATGACTTTAGGGGTCCATTTTATCTCATTACCCTTCCTGAGCATACTCGTGATGTGATTTATAATATCGGCCAAATTTTGAATGAACCTCCTCAAAAAATTCACCTTTCCCAAGAAAGAATGTGCCTCTTTATTGCTCCTAGGAGTGTTGATATTCAAAATCCCTTCCATTCTTCTGGGGTCTATATTTATGCCTTCCTTTGAGTTGATTTGTCCTAATAGATTTCCTTCTTGCATCTCAAAATTTGTTTTTTTCAGATTTAATGAGATGCCAAACTTTCTGTATTTCTGGAAAACCTTATTCATATGTTCAATATGTTGTTCATCGGAGTCAGAAAACACCATGATTTCATTAAGTAAATCACGATAAACTTGTCTTTCTCCTCATCAAATTCTATATCCATGGCCCTTTGGAAAGTTTCTCCAACGTTCATAAGCCTGAAATGAATCTTTGCATACATGAATGTACCCCACGGTGTTGTAAAGTTTGTCTTCTCCTAGTCGTTCGGGTGCACCATGATCTGGTTGTAACTAAAAAAATTGTCCATCATCAACATTTTATGGTATCCAACTACCTTTTGCAGGATGTAGTCCATCTTGGGAAGTGGGTAGTTTTCTTTGAGGGACACTCTTTTCAAGTTCTGAAAATCCACACATTACCTTAATTATTCACTCTTCTTCCTTACAGGCACAAGGTTGGCCACCCACTTTGAAAATATCAAAGAAACAATAATTTTGGCATCAAATAGTTTCTTTACCTCTTTTTCAATCAACGAAAACAACAGAGGGTTGATCTGTCTCATATTTTTCTTGAAAGGTTTTTGATCTTCCTTGATGGGAATCACATGTTGAATTACTCCAATGTCATAGACTTTCAAGTCTTCATAAATCCATGCAAAAGCGTCAGGGAAAAATTTCATGAGGTTGGTATACCTCTGCTTGATCTCCAAACTGAGTGTCTTTTACAGTCTAATTATCTTAGGATTCTCTTGAGTCTTGATGTTGCAATCCTTGATATATTCATCATTCGCAGTGATTTTGGGATTTCTGGATACATCATTTTCATCAAACAACTTTTCTAATGGAACCAATCCTTTGGGGATGATGTTGTTTTTTAGTTGCACTATATCCCTTCCAACTATCTGGTTCTAAAAGGGGTCGTTGTTACTAACCACAACCATGTCTTCATCCTCTGTACAACAACACTCATCATCAATATTCATGTTAGAGAACTCGTCTCTTATTTGGAGGAACCTCTCCACTTGTTTTTCATCTTCAAACACTTTCCAATATTTGATGTTCTCCACTTGTTTTTCATCTTCAAACACTTTCCAATATTTGATGTTATCAAGTACTACGGGCCTATGTTTTAATTCAATTTCATACTTCCTATTGGGAAAAATTGGAATTTCAAACATCAAAGTTGAGGTGGCCAGGGCATCTGCAATTTGATTTTTCTCCTTGGGGATAGCTGACAAATTATACTCTGAGAACGCTTTAAGGAGGTCTAACACTAGATTTATATATTCTCTTAATATGTGATACTTGGACTGGTATATTCCCTTTACCTGATTTATGATGAGCATAGAATATCTATGCACTGCTATCCTTTTAGCACCCAATTCCTTTAAAGTTATCAAACCCAATATTAGTGCCTCATACTCAGCCATGTTATTTGTACAATCAAAGGAAAGCTTGTAAGAGTAGATCTTTGAGCCCACTTTGGGAGGATGGATCCACACACCGGCTCCAACTCCTTCCCTCCTGACGGCTCCATCAAAGCTCATATTCAACATTTCATTTTCTACATGGTTTCTATGATCTATGAATTCCTCTGCTCAACGTGCAGCCTTATCTTCGACATTCATGACATTTGTTTTCCCCCCCTCTTCAAAAATTAAGTCATTATAGAAAATAGAGGATCCAATTTTGATGTCGACAGAGTAAATATGATGATTATTTGGTTGGTTTTTGCTACTCACCATGTACTTGAGAAGAACCTCTCTATACAGCCTCCTTTATTGGTCAAAAATAGGTATGGTAGCATAAGACATGTCCATATGCAAGGTTCTCGTTAATTTCACAACCCAAGATCTGGATAACAACATGCCAAATTTTGGGGGAATGTTGGCAACCACCACGTCCATGACCAGATTCTTCGATGGAATTTGAGATAATGACATGACCAAGTCTTTCATCAAAACCAAACATTTCACCTTTCTTGAGTTGAAAGAGAAAATATTTTTATAAGGTCTGATGACGTCCACGCCTAACTCATCCATGAACACCTTTTGCATGAGGTTATGCAACCCACCTAAATCCAACATGGTGTTATACAAAGTCATGTCATAAATTTTGAGACTGACATAGAAAGGAGGAACGTAATCAGTATCACCAGTTTATTCTTCACACAAACCAAATAAGATGGCAAGGTGGTCGTCTTGGATGTTCATGGTGTTGGGAGCCTCTTCCATCTTTAACATATTAATGATATGGTTCCTATACTCTCCCTTCTTTATTAGCTCATTAAAAGGAACATAGATTTTGATTTTGGCCATTTCGTTCTCAAAATTAAAAGGAGGAGGGGCTTTAACTACCTCTTTGATTCTTCTTTACTTACTTTCCTCCATCACTTTCTTTAAGGATTCTTCCTTTGATTTTTCCTTCCCCGTCACATCCCTTGATGATTTATCTTTCTTTGGTTGGCTTGAAGAATGAGTATTTGTCTGGGGTTCCTTTCTGGGATTTTTCTTTGGAAGCTCTACAGGCGTCTTTCTACTCTTGAGGTTATATTTCTTTTGAAACTGCATGATTGCATTATGATATCCATTCCTAAACTCCTATGTTTCTAAGGACAACGTATCATCAGTCTCCAGCATAAAACCATCATTTGCGTCCATGAAATGATCGTGTTCTCCCTTTGTTAAGAACACAGGTGTATCTGTATTATCACATCAATGCATATGGTCTTCTATCATTTGATCAAAGTATTAATTTGCATAGTTGTTTTGGAAAGGAGGTCTTATCTGTTGATCACCTTGATCTCTCTGGTCCCTTTGCCTGATCTACAGGACTGGAGCTCTTCTAAAGTTTTGATTTATGGGCTGGAAATAATTTTTCTCCCTGTTGGAAGGATTGTTCTCCATGGACATCCTTTCCATAAGCTTCTCCATATTTTTCATCATCAAATAAAACTTTTCATCCTTTCCATAAGCTTCTCCATATTTTTCATCATCAAATAAAACTTTTCGTCTGACGACCGAGATGTAGAGGGTTGCGCATCCCCTTGGGGATTCTTCCCATTTCTGTCAATTTTTTGTTTTATTTTTCCTGATGCCATCATGTTTACTTCGACTTTAATCACATCGCTCATCATAACGTGTAAAGTATTATATCTCCTTTCTCTTAGCAGCAAAGAAAAATCACTGTCAAAGGAACCAACGTATCAAAGTTGGGTAGCTTCGGGAGGTAGTTTGAATTTTGTGGGGATTGAGTTATAAACCTTCATGAATCTGGCTGAAAACTTTTGCATAGTTTCCTCTAGTGATCTTTTTATATTGTTATAATGAGTTAGTAATAGAAAATGATTCTTTTTATAGCCCCATCTGAAAAGAAATGATGTTTCAAATGCTACAAAATCGGGCATGCTTGTCGCTTGAAGGGACTTAAACCACTTTCTGACCTCCCCTGAGAGAATATGCACGGACAACCTCATTTTTTCATCCTCATGATCGACCTCTTCTAGGTCAACAAAATCGTTAAACCAATCCAAGTTCTTTTGGACAGAAGCATTTCCTTTAGCATCATATATCTTGATCCTCTGATTATAGTTCTGGGGATTTTATATTGTTATACTGAGTTATTAATTGTAGAGGATTCTTTTTATCCCCCCATCTAGAAAGAAATGATGTTTCAAATGCTGCAAAACCGGGGATGCTCGCCACTTGAAGGGCCTTAAATCACTTTCTAACCTCCCCTCAGAGACTATGCATGAACAACCTCATTTTTTCATCCTTGTGATCGACCTCTTCCAAGTCAACAAAATCATTAAACCAATCCAAGTGAT
>CBVK0100410361.1:0-12504 GCA_900067695.1 Picea abies | reverse complement strand
GAACATAAGTAAAGACACCAAGATGATAATCAAGATAGATGAGATATAAAGAAATCCATTATTTCATTCCAATTCACCAAAGAGTCATTGTCTTTACAAAACTTCACACATAAATCTTGGACCAAAGTCAAACTTAGAAATACCCTATGGAACATACAAAAGGACCTCTAACAGAAAACCAAAATTGAACTCTAAAACATGGATCAGCTTGCCACAGATTGTTTCCAACTTGACTCTGCACAATAGCCTTTATTAGTCATGAAAATTAATTCAAAAATAGACAAGTCTACACAGACTATCAAAGATAGATCAACACCTCTGAAGAACAAGTGTCTGAATGATTTGATTCAACCATGAATATTGTTGTCTACAATAAGACCCTGCTATCACAAAAGAGAATTAGGCTATGATGAATATATGAATGAATGAAAACTGAACTATCTCAACATAAAATCAAGGAGCAAACCTTAGCATGCTTTGTGCTTCTATCCCCCTTTGTTCCTTCCCTTACTTTTGCTTTTAACAAATTAGAATTGGTTGAAGTAGTTGAACCAACTTATTAGGTAAGCTAACACAAGACTCAACTAACTTTAGTTAAAGGGAGGGTGGGGAGGTAATAATCATAATAGGGTCACAATTAAATAATAGCTAGTATGTGGGACCCCTTGTGACTCCCTTAGTGATAACAATCATAACATCATAACATAATCCATTAGTTAAGAAAACACACCCCTTGTGCCCCCCCTCAAACATATTTACTTTTGGCAATTTTAGCTCATGAAATTTGAAAATATTTCAAAATAATACTCATATATCCAAAATAAAACATGTTGTCCACAATCCATGGAGTCCACTGTCATAAAAAAATAAATAACATAAAATTCAAAAGCCATATTTTCCAGTCTATGATGCAACCCTTCCTTGGTTGCTACTGTCTCCTCTTGATTTCCCTGAATTTTCCTTGGGCTGTGCAGAGCCTTTAGGCTTTATCTCACTGATCACATGGGAACAATCATCCCTCAAATGCATCCATGAAGACACAGTTTTGTCAGAGTCATCGGAGGGTGAAGAAGGGGAAGCAATAGCTTTTCCTTTATCAAATGCATGGTGGGATTCAATCTTCAATCTCTTGTTGGCGTGGGATGATTGCATTGGTGAGTGGTTAGGGATATCTTGGACAATGGGGTTAAAAGGTGGAGGAGCAGGTAAGGTTAAGTTTGGCCAGCCATGGTGTTGGGAGACTGTCGGGTGAACAATATCCTGCCACCCATCATTTTTTGGGACTTCAGGTCGTAAAGAGACATGAGGAGGCACAGGGATATTGGGGGCCTGAGGGGCTTTGGAAAGGAGGCCTTTCAGACCTCGGTTGGACTATTCCCTACCCAATCCAATTAAATAATCTAGCATGAAACAATTGGCCAAGCTCTTCCGAATCAGTGTCAAAATGTATGGAGAACATGGGCCTTCTTGGGCCTCGATTCCAATTACCTCTACCTATGTTTCCTCAGCCATGGCTACCTTGACTAAAAAAACTCATCTTACATGTGTGATCGATTAGCAAATAGTCTTTTAAATAACCATACATGACAACTCTTAAAAATATGAAATAGATTTGGCTCAACGATGTATCAGACTCATGCAATCAAATCCATACAAATTGTTTTACTGTTAATCAATGAGCAAGGGGTTGAAAAAATGGTTTTGGGATATGTGAGGGGTTTGTATTGAGCGAAAATATGATATAATGAGAGGGAAGAAGACATGGTCATTGCTCAATGACAACAACAATCAACTGTAAAGAAAACCAATAAAACCTCACTGCAATCTACACAAGACACTTCCATTTTCATCCACTTTAACACAGAAATCCTCTTGACTGTAATCAATCTCAGAACAGGAAGTGAAAAATGAATGTGGGAGGTGACGGGGTTTGTAATTAGCGGAAAGTGAAAAAAAATGGAAGGGAAGAAGGACAATTATTGTTCATGAAATTAATTAAGTGATCCACAAAACCTTCTGCGAAAGGAGATGCATCAACCATCAATCACTTTACCAAATAATAATTTATGTGCATTTAACTAGTTCATTGTTCATAATCAAATATCCAACACAGTGCCATCACAAGACAGTATGTATTCCACACAATTTGTAAGAGGTTATGTTTCCTTCATTCACATACTCTACATTTTATAACAATTTAAGAATAGTACCCATTTCCAATCTGTAACCATCAAAATCAACCATTGCCCATGCATTACTTCAATCCGCAATAATACTCAAAAGTCATGTTTTCATATTAACAATGAAGTCACTATCATTGCAATCGGGCCCATCATTTAGATGCAATGACATTAGTTGAACATATATGAAAGTAACCAAAATAATCAAAACCAAAATTCCACACCTGAATGACAATTAAACATACAACCCACAGTCACCATTTAGACCCAACTTATGCACAGGGTAATTCTCCCAACCAATGTAACTCTGCCACTGTAAAAAAAATCAATCCATTGTGGCTTAAAGAGATGGGCCATCCATCCAACATGATGAGGTCTTAACAACAAGCCTATCTCAACCAATTGATCGGGATGCAACAACACGTTCTCAAAACTCTGCAAGTATCTCTGACTATGAGGACTTAATCCTTCTAATTTAACATGGTGTGCAGCCAACAAAACCCCGTGATGCAACAATTTCACTTTAACAAAAACAACACACAATCACGGTAACAACTCAACATTTCGTGTTGGGCCATCGATTTAATATAACATTGCTTCGATTTAGTCACACTGCAATCGAAAATTATGTGCAAACTCAGGTTTATACAATCAAACAAGCATAAGGCTGCAGTGGATATACTCATTACAGTCATCCATTTCAATAGTCATTCGGCCCCAAAGAAAACCATAGTTACCGTGCCCATTGTTTCATTTTGCAAAAACACTATGCACATAACGCGACATGCATGAGCAACATCAAGCATTTGTAACCAATGCCAGCTATCATCCAAATAATCATTAGTGCCAATACCAATGACTATGTATCAACCCAACGATTCCCCACTATTGTAAAAAAGACAATCAACCTAACCAGTTGTGGAAACTACGCATATCTCTACATCCAATCGAATTGGGTAGAGCCCTTTTTCATTAACATTACTGAGTTACAAAGAGAGTGAATGTGTGCACTTTGAAAGTGGAATCGACAATGTAGGGTTCACCACTTTTATAACAGAGGGGGTGACTATGTACCAACCAACACGACTATCACACGACCAATTGGGCGATCTCGTATTCGAACTAGTCGATAATTATACAACTATAACCAAGTAGAAAACCCAAGAGGCCAGGATGGTATTCTCTATCACTCTTCAGATAGGAGGGCCAAGGTTCATTGCGTAACCAACACAGGGAGAGCAAATCCACTCTTATAATGGTGAAAACCCAAGGCTAATGGTGTATCCACAGAGAGACCCATTCGTGGACAGGTAACAAATTCATGACAGGGGGCCACAACAAAAAGGTGAACCTTTAATATGGTCTGGAAATGTTATTTAACATACGCAGCGTAGAACCCTCATGTTCTTCGAGCGAACAATCCTATCCCAAGGATGAAGACAGGGTCGAGGAAGAACAGGAACCTCATTTTGTGACCCTTGGTGATGCAATCAACCAAAGTCGAAGTGAACAAAACAAAGTGACGTGGAAAACCTCCGACCATTAAACCCATGAAAGATAGATATTGGATTTAGTGACAGTGCATGAAGATAAATATTCACCCAAAACTAAACAAAAACCCTCCAACCAAACAACAGTGATAACAAAGAGCTATCACCTGGGAGGACCAATAACCTCGACGAACTCAAAATTGTTACAGGAAGAACCATCCACTCTTCATTCCAAGAACCCAAATTTCACACAGTTGCAACACTTAGGAAAACACAAACCCATACACATGAGCCAGTAATCATTTCATAACCAGAGCTGAATCATGAATGGCCAAAAAAATACATACCTGTAATCGATATCCTTAAAACGAGAGTTGGTCAAGCAGTTCTTCCCTGCCAAAATTTTGGATCATAACCATAGCAGCAAGATCAAACAATAGCCCGATTAGGGTGGTGGCTAACAGGAGGGGTAAAGGTGGCGTGCAGTAAATGCATGTCGCCTCCACCCACCATTCATTTACTCATCAGTACATGCCAACCAGTTTTCAATTAACACCATTAATCTAACTCTGCGTTGGAATCTGCATAGGTTACTTTCCAAATGCGCTTTCCATATCATATATCCAATTTCTTATTATATAACTCAAACAAAATCGCATAACCATTAACGTTTACCACATTGTCAAATGAGCCACCGACGTTCAATCTATCCAAATATACCATATGTGGATCGGACACATAATTCAATTAACCATTAGCACTATCACCTTGCCAAATGCGCCACCCACATTTCACACCATATGTATATTAAACATGTAATTCAATCAAAATTTCATAACCATTTACTTGCTAGCTAGGGCTTAACAATAATCATCAAGTATTTTCATGGATGTAGTATAGTTAGGCTAGCTTAAAAAACTTCCCTTTGCAATTGTTTCTCATTTCCTTCAAATTATTCACATGTGATATTGCAGAACTAGGTCCCTTTCCTTTGCATTTGTTCTAGTATTTTTCCTCTCTCAAATATGCCCTTCATGTAATTTTACTAACATGTTTGTTGTGCAGGTGCGATAAGAACAGACAGCAATGACATTAATGAATAGCATACATTGTAGTAACATAAGGAATCAACACTTCATAAGCTCAAATCATAACCAATATCAACAAGATCTTCATCAACCATGTAAGTCGTGTCACACATCATCATAACATAAAAAATGAAAAGATTTGCTCTCCAATAGTTCAAGGGGGTCCCAACTACTAGTATTATTTAGTTTTTTATAATAATAGGCTTTAGCAACACTTTGTGGGCAGAACTTCGTTGACAATTTTAATCATCAACAAACCAGCAACTCCACGGGAAAATTTGTTTCCAACAAATTTAGAACTCAGAGCTCGTGGTTCTGTGGACCAAAACAACAGGTCAATAAGATATAACTCGGATTATTATGCAGCAGGGGGAAGTGAGAGGATTTAATGGAAAGATGACCAAGAATTTGGGAATAATTCATTAAAGATGTTAAGTATGAGGGGTTTTACCACTGTATGCATAATCATTTGACTGGAATCTTCTCTCTAAATTTTAGGAGAAAAACTTTTAGACTTGCTCTTAAAATCTCGATGGATGAAGAAATGGCAAGGAGAAGCGAGAGATAGCCAATTATTTACATGACAGTAGTGGAAAAATGTAACAATTTCAAGGGTCCTTCAAAGGAGCGTCATAACATATGTGTAAGCTTGATTGTTATTAACTAACAATACTTTGTAGGAGTGGCACTATGGAAAAATTGATCCAACATCCTATTTGCCCAAATTGATTAAAAGATAAGAAGAAACCAAATCATGACAGAAGTAAAATTATAGAAACTAAAACAACGACAATAAAAGACAGAAATGAAGCGTAGTAGGGAGAAAACTTAACCTAGAAAGAAGAAATCAAAGTACTATAAAGCAGAGAAAAGAACCACAAAATTTGAAAGCAGAGCTAGGCTACTAGTATATAGAAATCCAATCAGCATTAGAACCTTTCATGTTGGTCCCTCGCAATACTTCAAGCGAGGATTGTTAGTGTTGTAGGAGAACCATTGTCTATGTAATTCCTTTAAAATGTCTGAGTTAGTGTCCAAGACAAAATTAATCTGGAAATGATCCAACACTTGAAATTTTGATGTAATTATCATCCCTTTCACGCACATGATTAAATCATCATGATAAGCATGGAGACTGGCCAATTTATTGAAAGTGGTGTGTATAGGCCTTTTAAAGGCGGTACTTGCATCAAGTGAACCAGGAGGCAGGCATTTGTAAGGCATAGTATCGTGATTAGTAAGAAAAGTGGTTTCATAAACCTTTGCCCATTTTACCTTGATTCTTTTGTAACCTAACAAACTGTTAGTAAGGGTCTTAATTGTGTCTCTACAACTTGTTGCAAAAATATTCCCACATTGAGAGGAGGGGAGGGATTTCTCATAATCTCTTTCCTGAAGGTTCGAAGACTAATACAGGTTCTAATAATATCAGTGGTCCTTGAGGATGGTTCCCAATTTGAAACCCGCCCAAGGTGGGCTGAAAAAAACATTACATCCCTTAAGAAATCTCTCAACTCCCTTTGAAAGGGTGTCTTCAATGCAGATTTAACAAGTTCTTGTTTTTTCCCATCTAGATTCATAATATGTCGAAAAATAACAGGATCAAAACCACGAAGATCCTCATAAGACTAAGCAAAAACCTTTTGAGATTCACCAAGTAGACTGGTGGATCCCATCTCTTTTTTAACAAAACATGGGACATTTATTTTAACGTTAGTTGAAGATTCAGGTGTCCTAATGTTCAGGAGGATGGTTTCAACCACCTTCTTTTGTAACTCCCTTTTTTTGTTTTTTTCTTTATTGCCTACAACACTCAATGAAAACAAACTCTCAAGAGGATTCAAGCCCTCAAGAATCTTATTATTTTCTACAGATATAATCTCCTCGAGCTTAAGAGGTTCATTTTGAATGACAGAACAAATTCTCTCATCGTTAGGGATGGCCTTCCAAGATCCTTCCTTTTTAGGGATGTATGGACGATGTAGAGATTGAAAGGAAAAATCGGTCCTGTGAGGCAAGAGTTGCTAATTAGGAGAGGTTGCAAAGACGTCTAACCGACCAGCCATTGAATTCAACTCCTTCGTAACATGAGTGATGTTGAAAGATAGAAGTTTTGAGACAAGTGCCCAAACAGTTTGGGAGTATCGTTCCATCATCTTGTCACTAGGAGAGCATATCTTATGTGTCAGGTTGACAACAAGCTCGGAATTCCCGAAAACTGAAAGGTGAGTACAACCAAGATTAAGGGCGTTCTCAATGCCTAATAATAAAATTTTGAATTCAGCGGTATTGTTTGTACAAGCAAACTCCAACCTGTATGAAAAATTACGAATTTTTCCTGCAAGGGAAACCAAGACAATACCAGCCCCATTACCTTCACTAGAGCATGAACCATTAAAGTGCATATGCCATATATCGTTATCTAAATCAATTTTCTCCAAAGAAATATTATCCTCTTCAGCAAATATGGAATACACCCCAAGGTCTTCATCGATATAGTTTATGCTAGATCGTGGAACATTCTCTATGTAGGGTGAAATTCTTCCCTCTCTAAGGATTATAATGTTCTTACCATTCTGAGGAACGAATAAATGTGCCCCTTCAAGTGAGAGGTATCCACCTGTTAGGGCTTGCCAATATCTCCCCAAGATAATTGAATAATTTCTTACAAGCATATCAATCACCTGAATGTTGAGGGTTGTCCTTATCTCAGGATGAGCGCATAAAACCAAGGTTACATCCTTAATATTGCCTATGGTTGTTTTTTGTAGACTATTATAGGAGAGCATGCTTCTAGCATTTTTCGTTTGTACAAGACAAGCCTAGATCTTCCATAATAATCTTCAACATGAAACCTGGACCTGAACCACCATCAATGAGGCAACAATGGAAAATATTATCCATGATATTTATAGATATATAAAAAGGGGGGTTTTTTACAGGGTATCTAAATTTGTGTACACCTACTTTATTTACAGAGAAATCCTCTTTGTCTACCTCTTCAAAAAGATTGGCTAAAATGGAAGCTTTTCCTTCCATGAATTGTTTCATATGCATCTGTTGTTCAGGGACAGAAACCATGTCTAGGAGAGTTGCATCTTCTTTGATGTTGGACAATTGATTCAAGATATTGTATTTGGAAGAGGGAAGAGGGGGAGTGATTCCTTGACTTTCAGGAATTTTAGGAACTTGGGGCACAACAGCAATAGAGGATGAGCTCGGGTTAGAAGAACTGTGTGGAAGATCAAATTTACTCTTGGGAGCATAGGCTTTGTTCCTAGTGTTAATAACCCTGACATCCTCTGGCTCCGCAAAGTCTAGGACAGCGATCATAGCTTCTGGTCTCTTACCAAAGATCTTATCTCTGGCACTATTCTTTATCTCACATGTGGTTTCTTCGTGGTGCTCCTCACAAAAGTTACACCAACTCTGAGCCAGGATAGCTTTAGGCTGAAAATTGTTTTCAACCGGATTTATAATTAAGGGGGTTGCAGAAGAGGATGAAGCTCCAGGGCTGAGAGGGGATAGAGCACCCTTCCACTCAAATGCTATCATATGATTTTTCATATCTTGTACTAGTTGTAAGAGAGCAGGCATGTCTGTCTATCTAACTGATTCTCCTTGGGGAAGACCAGTTCTTTCAAGTTGTTCTTCATACTCTGAGCAAGTATGCAAAGTGGAACCGATATTATCAATGGCCTTTTCTTCAAGCCTATGATGGTAGGGAGAAGGCAATGCATTGTAGTAATGCATGAAAGCGGATTGGTTCTGAGGGCAGATAAGTTTGGGGATTTGATTTTACAACTTGGTGAAACGCAAGTTGAAAGACCTGATGGTCTCACCATATTTATAAGTGATGTTATTGTATTCCCTTAACTTCTCGGCAGGGATTTTGGATTGCCCATAAGTGGACCAGAACCAATAGATTAACCCCTCCCAAGTAGACAGGATATTAGGAGGAAGATCAAAGAAATCGGTCGCAGCCTTTCCTTCCAAGGAATTGACAAACAAGCACATGCAGGTGTCATTGTCATTGGCCCCTATGTTATGACAAGCATTAGAAAATGCCACTAGGTGTTCATTGGTACTAACAGTGTTATTTCCTGAAAACTTAGGCAAATTCTCTTTAAACTTCGGAAGTGGGCGAGTATCAGGTGCTAGGTTAAGAGGAGAGGACGCATGCCACAGTGTGGTTGTGGCATCTTCTTCGAATTGAAAAAGTGCATACTTTTTAATGAATTTGGTG
The DNA here is from genome assembly GCA_900067695.1 of Picea abies. Classification (NCBI taxonomy): domain Eukaryota; kingdom Viridiplantae; phylum Streptophyta; class Pinopsida; order Pinales; family Pinaceae; genus Picea; species Picea abies. Next base: position 3,500 of record CBVK0100410361.1, on the reverse strand, counting down.
GGATTTGTAGTAAATTGGATAGGGATATGATAGTTGTACAAGATACCAATCACCGATGACGATGAATATTGACGATAGATGAGGAGAATAAAGACGATTTGGATGAATCAGATAGAGTTATTCTTAGAGCACTTTGTTGGGCAGATAACACAATGTTTCTTCTTCCTATTTCAGCAATAGCATTAACTTCGGATGACAAGCCTCTTCTTCTTCTAGAAGCAGGAGAGTCTAAGGACATGAAAGAAAGGCCAAGGCTCGAAGAAACAAAATTTTACTGATGATTTCTAGGTTGTCTACGTCTAGCCTCCAACTGTTCTTGAGCACTAATATCTCATTCAATTGTTGCCCAATAATGGTTAAGTTCGGCATGAGTATTGGCAATGTCTAGAATGTTGTTAAACAAGTTCAAAGCAATGTTGGTCTGGTCTTGAAGACCGAGCTCGATATTGGGCTTCCTTGCAATAGGAACTGTCATTAATAGAAAAACAGTGAAAGAATCAAATTCAGAATAGAAAGATGTATCGATGAAAATTGAATATAAAAATTAACCAGAGAGATATCGAAGATCTCCCCAGTATGTTCGCCAAATAAATGTTGAGGAAAAGATATGAAATGATCTTACTTAAGCATTTTCAGACTTTACTTGGATAAATCAAGTAGACAGGAATATCAACCTATGTTTATAGCCAACAAAAAATAACATCCTAATTCACAAGTATAAATTATGAGTGCTTAGGCTAGTCTTTCATCAACAAAAAGCTTGCTGGAAATTCACTTTTTCTATAATTTTCTGAATATAACAGTTTTTGAAATAAGTGTAAGAACATAAGTAAAGATGCCAATATGATAATCAAGACAGATGAGACATAAAGCGATCCTTTATTTGATTCCAATTCACCAAAGAGTCATTTTCTTTACAAAATCTCATACAGAAATCTTGGACCAAAGTCAAACTTAGACATCCTTGATGGAACATACAAAAGGACTTCTGATAGAAAACCAAAACTGAACTCTAAAAATTGGATCAGCTTGCCACACATTGTTTCCCACTTGACTCTGCACAATAGCCTTTATCAGTCATGAAAATTAATTCACAAACAGACAAGTCTACACAGATAGATCAACACCTCTGAAAAACAAGTGTCTGAATGATTTGATTCAACCCTGAATATTGTTGTCTACAATAAGACCCTGCTATCACAAAAGAGAATCAAGCTTTGATGAATATATGAATGAATGAAAATTGAACTATCTCAACATAACTCAAAGAGCAAATCTTAGCATGCTTCTGCTTCTATCCTCCTCTTGTTCCTCCCTTTCTTCTTGCTTTTAACAAATTAGAATTGGTTGAAGTAGTTGAACTGACTCATTAGTTAAGTTAATTAAAAGACTCAACTAACTTTAGTTAGGGGGAAGAGTAATAATTATAATTAAGGGTCATAATTAAATAATAACTAGTAGGTGGGACCCCTTGTGACTCCCTTTAGTTCATAACAATCATAACATAACCATTAGTTAAGAAAAACACACCTCTTTGTGTCTCCCATCAACATATTCACTTTTGGTAATTTAAACTCATGAAATTTGAAATTATTTCAAAAATAATACTCGTATATCCAAAAATAAACATGTTGTCCAAAAATCCCTGACTCAACTATCATAAGACAATAGATATAATAAAAACTCAAAAGCCATATTTACCAATCTATGATGCAACCCTTCCTTGGGTGTTGTTGTTGCCTCTTGATTTTCCTAACTTTTCCATTGGTTGTGTAGAGCCTTTAGGCCTAATCTCGTTGATCACGTGGGAACAATCATCCCTCAAATGCATCTAGGAAGACATTGATTTTTCAGATCCATTGGAGGGTGAGGAGGGGGCAGCAGCGGCTTTTCCTTTATCAAGGGAATGGTGGGCCTTAGTTTTTTATCTCTTCCTAGCATGGGAGGATTGCACTAGCGAGTGGTCAGGAGCATCTTGGGCAATGGGGTTAACCGACGGAGGAGCAGGCAAAGACAAGTTGGGCCAGCCAGGATGTTGGGAGACTGTCGGGTGGACAATCTCCTGTCATCCATCATTTTCAAGGATCTCGGGTTGTAATGAGACATGAGGAGGTACAGGGATACTGGGTGCCTGCGGGGCTTGGAAAGGAGGTCTTTCAGGGCTAGGTTGGACTATTCCCTACCTAATCCAATTGAAGAATATGGCATGAAACAGTTGGACAGTCTCTTGTGAATCAACGTCAAAATGTATCGAGAACCTGAGCCTTCTTGGGCCTCAGTTCCAATTACCTCTACCTTTGTGTAATGTCCCCCGCCTCTTAGGGAGGTGATGAGGAGACTCAGTGGCCTGGGCACCCCCACTAGGTCATAGTCTCACACTGAGGGGGGGGAAGTTAAGAAGTTAAAAGTTATATTTTTAAGTTGACTTAAGAAAGGAAAAGGATAAAGGAGTAAAAGATAACTCAACAGAAGAATAGAAGATTAAACCTGGGAGTTAACCTAACTCAACGGAGAATTAGAAGGAAAAGTATAAGTAAGAGGATGGGGTGCACCTATTACTCATTCTGGTTTTGGATTAGCATTTTCTATTGCTCTTAAGCATTCAGTTTGGGGGTTTTGATGTACAAACCCTTGTGAGCAACTCAGTGGTGAAATATCCACTCACCTTGTTCCGCAACTTGGTCTCGGGGATGAAAGACTCCTCCACACCATTCTAGTCTTAGCGCATCTCCATCTAGTGCTTTAGAAGGTAGCAAGTCGTACTATTCTTGTGTTTCTAGCAAGGGTGCACCATCATCTACAGGGAGGTTCGATCCAGCTTATCCTGAGGGCCTAGGGCCATTCCGACAATTGGGTTTTGTTTGCAGGAGCAAGACCATCAATTTGAAGGCTTTTCTGGAGGGTTATCATCATTCTACATTTGTCTACAGATTGGGATGTCTTGGAGCCATAGGGGACGTCCTGTGATTCAATAAAACTCAAATCTAGGGAGATCTGCTTGAGATCTGAGTCCAAAACTTCTCCCATGGGATTCTCATAGCCTGATCTATATTCTTGGAGACTTTCAAAGCATTTGGAGGCCTCCTTCATCAGGGTCGAACCAACTAGAGTTTCATTCATCCAGTGGGGCACACCATTCAGTGGAGGAATTCAAATCTACAGGATTTGAGAGTGGATTTGGGAATTTGGACATCTGGGTTGTCCTTACAGTTACCCGATCTATCATTTGGCATATTTCTCGGGGCGATTGGAAACTTTTGGCAGCAGGGCCGAGTTATTGAGGGTTTCATCCTTCTATTGGAGCATGGCATTCTTCAGCTGGAGAGTTTGGCATTTAGATATGTTTGTATTGATCTTCATTTCTTATTCAGTCTTTGGAGGCATCTTTTGTATTGTCGGGAGCATTTTGTAGCAGCTCATATCTATTTCTTGTATGGTCATCTGAGGTTTATGCCATATCGGCCATCTATTGTATTGATATTACATTGCTCATAATAAAA
>CBVK0100410360.1:0-12505 GCA_900067695.1 Picea abies | reverse complement strand
GAAACTGAGTTCTTGCTCAGTTTCAGTTGGTCTTCAAGATTGAAGATGAAAATGAGAAATTTTCCAGATCCAAGAAGGTTCAAAGTCCAGCATATACAGCAGCAGTGGAGTTGTTGAGATCAGTATCCAAGTGGGAGATTGTTGGTTGTGGAGCTTGATTATCTTCCTGATGCAGAGGTCCTTTGTTTTCAGCCATGTCTATACCCCATGAAGTATTTACACCCCAGAAGTATGTACACTCTTCCACGCGGGGGAGTGTAGAGGGGGGGTACCCCCTCTGCGGGGTCTAGGGGCAAGCGAGCCCCCAGCGAGGGTTCGGGGGTGAAGACCCCGAAGAAAAAATTGCCTTATAAAAGTATATTGTAATTTCATTGTAAATCTGGACCGTTCATTATAAGGTTGCAAATCTAACAGTAGAGATTATGTTAGGGTTTTTGCCCTAGAAGGCAACCCTCTTTTATGATGGAAATGTATTGCGGCTATGTACGAGGGTGAATATTTTATTTTGAGAGAGGAGACTGTGAGAGAAAGAAGAGGAAGTTACAACAGGTTTTGCTGTAGGTTGTATCCCTTCATTTGCTAGATAATAATAAAGGAAGGACCTGGCAATTTCTCTGGTGGATGTATCCCACACTAGGTGAACCACGTAAATCTGTGTCTCTCTTGTATTGTGTGTCTTCTGTGTTTTTGTTTCTGCATTTGTTTTATTTTATTGCTCCGTGGTCCTGTTTTTCTAACAGGAGGTGCCCTCCTTCCATAGGGTTCAAACTTATTAGTCCCAGTAAGGTGATTTCAAGAGGTCGGGTGGAATTAAGTATTCCAGTTAACTCAACCCCGACTATCTCACGTATTCGTAGGCCATAAGTCTCTAGATTCTAAGTTGAGGAAAATAGAAGACCATTCAAAAGAATGGGTTCATAAGAAAAAAATAAATATTTATACCTTAATCATTTACTACACAATCTAGTCATAAACATGCACATTCAAACGTTGTTTCCATTTCAGTACACAAAGTATGAAAATACTTATCAGAAACCAGAGATCGTGAAGCGATTGTTGAAAGGGGTGCATGTTTCCACCCAACTATAGTCACAACCACTCCTGAATGAATTTACTATTGGTCACCACCTAGTTGAACCATGATGCTATGAGAGAGAATTTTTCTTCTTTCTCAGCCATAGTCAGAGATGAAGGTTACTCTCCTCCTCCCACAGGACCTTAGCAAACGGTTTCTTTGTACCAAGAAAGGAGGCCTGCAATGAGTACTTCAACAGTCACTCATCATCCCCGTTTATCATCTTGGTTTGAAAATGTTGCCAGCAACTTCTTGCACCCATAACCATCTTGTTTCTTTGTTCTCCTTTGAACTAGAGAGTGGAAAGTTCTCTCTTCTCTGTCGGAGATTTCTCTCTCCACTCTTCTTCCTCGCAGATCTACCTTTTCCCCCTGATTACTTCCTTTCTTTCCTTCCTTAGCAAGATTGTGTGGTTCCAAATCCCTAGCTCATGGTCAAGTCTAGAATCCTTATATATGGGTACCCTACCCCATATCCTCATTAACTCTTGAGGAGGATTTTCCAACTACCATCTTGACTGGTAATTCATTTCTGAGTTAGAGGATTGTTTTGGATATGAGAAATTAACTCCATTTCTGGTTTCCTACACCATATCTCTCATAGCATCATGATCTATCTTGATAACCTCCCCTTTTCATAAATTAAGTAACACCATCCATATTTAATTAATTACAGAAAATACATACATTACCTTTTATAAAAAAAGGTTCATCAAACCCAACATTCACACATATTTAGTCTTCCACATTCTTTTGGAAAGTTATAATTATATTTACAATCTGGGGGAAACATGGGTATTACAATCCCCTCCCACTTAAAGGAACATTGTCATCGATGTTCTACATGTCGATGTGCTCTATATGTACAGAAGTAAAGAAAAATGGGTATGTTCATCATGGCATTCTCCATTTCCCATGTAGCCTCATCTAGACCAAAGTGTTTCCACTACACTTTGACTTGTGCAATGGTTTTGTTCGGAGTACTGTGATTTCCTTCATGTCTATTATGCATTGTGGTTCTGGTAGTAATTCTCCCTCTAGTTCCACCTCAATCAAAGACCAATCAATTATATGATTAGAGTCGTTTACATATTTCTTTAGTAACGAAACATTGAAAACATTATGTGCCTTCACTATGGGAGGAAGTGCAAGTATGTATGCTATAGGTCCCACTCTATCCAAAATTTCAAAGGGCCCAAAATATCGAGGTGCCACCTTGGCATAGACTCCCATTATCAAGGAGATTTTCCTAGGTCTAACTATGAGATACACATGATCCCCTGATTTCAACTCTCTAGAAGTCCCTTTTCTGTCTCCATATATCTTTTTTCTATCTTGAGCTGTTTTCATATTCTGTTTTATCTGAACTACTTGTTGCTCTATTTATTTTAGCATATCTGGCCTGATTGTAATTATGTCCACTGGGTTATCCCAATTGATTGGAATATTTCATCATCTACTATAGAGGGCCTCGAGAGGTCTCATCCTCAATGACTCGTGATATCCATTGTTGTAGGAAAATTATACCAGTGGTAGGTAGTATTCCCTCTTCTTGGGGTGATGCATCACATGCATCCTTAGCATGTCCTCTAACATTTGGTTTACCCTCTCTGTCTATCCATATGTTTGAGGGTGATAGGCTATACTAAATAGAAATTTAGTTTTGAAGCCAAAAAACAGATATTTCCAAAAGGTTGAAGTAAATTTTGTATCTCAATAGGATATGATTTCCTTAGCCATTCCATGCAATATAAATAGTTCCTTCATGAAAATATCTATTTCCTTGCAAGTTGACTTGATGGGAATGAAGAGAGCAACCTTTCTCAATTTGTCCACAACTACCATGATGGTGTCATTTTGTTTGGTTGATCTTGGTAACCCTGTGATGAAATCCATGGAGATGGTTTCCCATTTTCATTCTAGAATTGGTATGGGCTACAACATTCTTGCTGGATGTCAGTTATTTTCCTTAAACCACTGACATTCTAGACATTTGGTTAAGAAAACAACTATGTCCTTTTTCAGTCCGGGCCAATAGAATAATTTCCTAGTGGTTGTGATCATCTTATGATAATGAGGATGACCAATGTATGGTCTTTTGTTTCATTTCATGCTCATTTAATTTTCTAGATTCATAACAAATTGCATGTCTTTCTTGCATAAGGAATCCTCCGAGCCCTTCCTTGTAGGAATCTGTACACACCAATAAGTCCTTATTTGGGTCTACAATCTTCAGCACAAGTGCATTGGTTAGAAGGTATTTAAGATCTTGGAATATCTCTTCACATTCTGATGTCAAATTGAATTTAACTCCCTTTTTTTGAAGGGAGGTGATTGGGAAACCAATGTTGGACTATGAACCTCCTATAGTACCATGATAGGCCCATAAGGGATATGATAATAGATAAATCATTTGGGATAGGCCAATCCATAATGGATTTGATCTTGTCAGGATCAACTTCCACTCCTTCTTCAAAAATAACCTCGCCTATGTAATGGACTTGTTTCTAGAAAAAGTCACACTTACTAAATTTAGCATAGAGTTGGTAGTATTTTGGCAATTGGAGCACTACCTTCAGATGTTCTTCATTCTCTTCCCTATTCTTGGAATAAATTAGGATATGATCAATGAAAACCAATACGAATTTGTCCAAGAAATTACTAAGTACATTATCCATTAAGCACATAAAAGTGGTCGGTGCATTGGTAAGTCCAAATGGCACCACCACAAATTAAGAGTGACCATATCTTATCCTAAAGGATGTTTTTTGGATGTCTTCATCCTTAATTTAGACCTGATGGTATCCAAACCTCAATTCAATCTTGTAAAATATTTTAGAACCCCTTAATTGGTCAAACAAGTCACTGATTCTTGGCAAGGGATACTTATTCTTAATGGTCATCTTATTGATTTTTCTATAGTCTATGCACAATATGAGTGTGCCATCCTTATTTTTCACAAAAAAGGTTGGTGCTCCCCATGGGGAGACACTAGGGTGAATGTATCATTTGTCCCACATCTCCTTTAGTTGTATTTTGAGCTCAACTAGCTCTAGTGCACTCATTTTATAGGGTGTTCTAGACACTGGCACCATTGCTAGTTCAAGTTCTATTGAAAAGTCAATATCCCTTCTTGGAGGTAGTCTTGCTACCTCTTATGGAAATACATATTTATACTCTCTTAATATGGGATGGTCCTCTAGGCTTGGTTTACTGTCCTAAACATATTTCAACACTTGTATTTCATATAAAGGGCATCCTTTTCTACAATATGTCTTCACTTGAAGGGATGATATTTGTCTCACTGAGATAGGCTTTTGAACTCCTTGTAGGGTTATTTTTGTTCCTTCTTTATATTCACACTATAAATTTTTATTGTAACATTCTAACTTAGTTTTATGGGTAGCCAAACATTCCATGCCAATCAACATGTCGTAAGATCCTAAAGGAAGCATATTTAAGGTTGCTTGGGTGGGCAATCCATTCATAATAAATTGGAATGCTGGTATGACCTCTGTTAATTTTATTTTGGTTCCATGATTTAACATGTTTAAGTTGATGCAATTTTCATTTCTTAATAGTTTGAGGGGAAACATAACTCAAATTAGAACCAGGGTCAATTAAAATGGAAACTAGTTGGTTGGAAATCATACCTTCCATCTCCACCATTTAATATTGGTGGTCAGGTTGTCTATTATCCAAGGCTCCATAGATTTGTGGCATGATCATAGCCACATCATTGACTGTGGTAGTCTCTTGGACATTGTAGACCCTCCTATTTTTTTGTTTCCTATGTGGATAGTCCCTCAAAAGATGTTATTCTCCAAAACCCCAACATTTCAAAAGATCTCTCTTTGTGTTATCAGTATTACTTGGGGCTGCTCCAAAGGGTTTGTTACCACTATGAGATGGAAAATTCTGTTGATATACAATTCTAGTAGGAAGGATCATCTTAGAACTTTTCCCATGGTTCTTAAATATTGAGGATTTAAACCCCTTCCTCTTGAATCCTAAATTACTTTTCTTCTTCCAGTTCTCATGAGGTTTTGTCTTATCTTTGAATTTCTCATAGCAATACCTTTCCTTCCCTATAGTATATTCTAAGGTATTGGGGTCACCAAATTCAATTATGTCCCGGTAGGATTGAGGCAGGCCACTAATGAATTGTTGCAACTTTACCTTTTCATCCTTTATGTAGGGCACATACCTCATCAACTCAAGAAATTTGTTGATATATTCATCTATTGTGAATTGTCCTATCTTGAGTTCATATAACTCCTTGGTCTTCCCATCAAAGTATGTCTTTAATAGATACTTCTTCTTGAAGAATTTCTCAAATTGTTTCCATGAAAAGTCCTTCTCATGGATTCCTTTCACATTCCTAAGGTCTTCTCGCCAAATGGAGGCCTTTCCATTCAAGTTGAAAATGGTTATTCGAGCCTTTAAGTTTTCAGAGTATTCATGGACTCTCAAGTACTTCTTCAAGAAAATAATTCTTCCCCCTTTTTAATTTCTCCATAGAATGTGGGTGGTTTTTCTTTCTTAAACTCTTCAGGGTCATGGCTCTTGGAATGTTTCCTCTTCTCTTTCCTCCCTTGGGAACATGAACTAGTATTTCCACTATAATATTCCTTGGGGTTGTCAGTTTCCTCACCAGAGGATTCTTTCGTTGAATGTATCTTGGCTACATGTTGGGCCTTCTTTGAGATTCTCATCCTTGTGTGGCCACTTTTAGGTCCATGTTTTTGTATCTCAAGTGCACTTCGAGTTTTCGTAGTATGATGTCTGTCCACGTCACTGGCTACTGGTCCATGTTGTAGTTGCCTTTGTATATCTGATAGGCTTTGCAGTAGGACTGCATTAATTTTAGTATTCTTTTCCTGTTCTTTTATCAACCTTTCATTTTCGGCCTTACAACTCTGTAATTCTTCCATGAGGCTTCTTACGGTTTCAACCAAATATGGAGGGGTTTCCACCACCCTCCTTTCATTAGATTCTTCCTCTCTATTGTGGGATCTTTCCCCCAATTCATGTTGTGTCACCATCCTTTATGCTTTATTTTTCCAATGGTCCACTGACTTCTTGAGTGATGATAAAACATTTTATGTTAGTTAATCATTTACTAGTTTATGAACAACACATATTTAAGAATTTTCAAAACATATACAACAACAGAAAGTTTCATTCCTTTCTTCAACAAAGGTTTTAAATAAGCCTCTTAGGAATGGGGTAAGATAGGGTGCTACCTTTAAAGGGTCTCTAATAATATATTTTAAGCGACTTGTTCATGAACCCAAGTAAGCCAAGTGTTGTTGCCATGCTCTAATACTAATTTGTAACACACCCAACCCCTAAGTACCCTTACTAGGGATGGGGCATCAAAAATTTTCTCACTTTAATTGTTTTGAATCATATTTCAGAGGTCTCCATCATATTTTACCCAACCGTAGCTTTCTAACAATTGCTACTAGGCTCAAATATGAGCTCTGGATTGCAAGTTATGGCCTTCCAAAGCTCTTCGGGAATTATTAGTCAAGGACCACGTGGGTATGTCTCATTCATACCATATCCAGATTCCTACATCCACAGTAGAAGTCCATCCATCGTCCAATCCAATGACAGGACTTGAACCTCATTTAACACAATGGCTAGAGGGGGGTTTGTCATTCAAAGCATCAACACTGAATGCCCCTTTTCCTTTATCCATGCATATCCCATGGATCCCGAACTCTCGAAGGATCCTTAAACAACGCCATGTGGCTTCGACCTTCATACCTTAAATTTTACCTACGACATTGCACCCCAAACCTCCAGAGTCCTGAAGTCCCAGACTCTCGAAGGGTTCACCCTTGCATGAGGTGACGTATTAATCATAGAGGTAAGGACCAGTGGGTCTTGAGTACTCCAACCTCCAATAATCCAGGTGAATACGTGCTAGGGGGAGATGCACAATAGGGAATATATGACACATGGCCCCTTCAGTGGGTGACACATGTCCTGTTTTTAATGGGCACATAGGGACTGCAAAACATACAAATCCATGTAACACATGGCATGTCAATTGTGGGTCCACGTCACCTTGGGTGATGTTAGTGTGCCACATCACTCCATACTAATGGCCTTTTGATGCCCTTAGATCTCATGACCAAGACACGTCCACACAGCTCTTTTTATCTACAACCTTCATTACTTTGTAACTTCTACGTTCGGGGAATTCACGTTGTGTTTTCCTCCTTTCTCCCAGTGTGGTTAGTGTCGGGTTGACCACCACATGGAATCCAATGGCTAGGAAGGATCCCAAAGATTCCCTTGATCTACGGTTTGTGTTAATTCACAGATCTGACCTTCAAGGGTTTCGACATTATGGAAACTTCATTCTCTAGAAGTAGGAATTTGAAGAAGTACCATATGAAAGCCCCTCCTTTGGTTGATCAGATAGTTAAGAGGGGTTCTCAATGGACTCTCCATATCAACAACTCATATCAATTCGTAACTCTGACGTTCAGGGAATTTGGTGCTACAACACTTGTGTTCTCTCAAGGTAGTCAACGTCGGAATTACCTTGGCGTATATCCAAGGACCAGGGAGACTCCCGAATGCCCTTGGATATGTATTTTGGGGTACTTCGTGATTGGTAAGTGTGTCAGGTTTTAATGGTGGGACAGGTTTATCTTCCACGGTTAGGGAAACTGCCAGACATCAATCAACCTCATGGTTAACTGTGTCAATGTGTTTCCTTTGATCGGTTTGGAAATGGTAGGGTCGTAACATCCTAGAGATCTGAACTCCCAGATTTTTGAAGCCAGAAAGGCTTATCTCCTTTTAGGCCTAGCACAGGGTTTCGAGACCTTGGTCCCATGGGTCCTCCAAAAATTCTCATGGGATATAATCTAATATCTTAGCCATGAATTGGTTATGGACATTGACATGAGCCCTTGGTCATATAGGTGAGGGATATGAAGGAGGCACCCTCCTTCGACAGGGTTTGAACTTAGTATTCTCGTGAAGGTGATTTTGAGAGGTCAACGTGACTTAAGTATTCCAGTTAACTTGACCCCAACTATCTCATGGAATCACGACCCATAACTCTATAGATGCTAAGTTGAGTCAAACCAAAGACAATTCAAAAGCATGGGTTGACAAGAAAACATTAAATATTTCTACCTTAATCATTCAATACAAAATTTAGTCATAAACATGCATATTCAATCATTGTTTCCATTTCAACACATAGAGTATGAAAATACTTATCAAAAACCAGAGATCAGGAAGTGACTATTGACATGGGTGCCCATTTCCATGCAACTATAGGCACAACCACTCCTAAATGGATTTATCACTGGCCACCCCCTAGATAAAACATGATACTTTGAGAGAGACATTTTCTTATTTCTCAGCGATAGTCAGGGACATAAGGTTACTCTCCTTCTCCCATAGGAACTTATAAAATAGTTTCTCTATACCAAGAAAGGAGGTCTGCAACAAATACTTCCACAGTCAATCATCAACCTCGTTTATCATATTGGACTAAAAACGCTGAAACAACTTCTTGCACCCAGAACGAGCTTGTTTCTTAATTCTCCTTCGAACTAGAGAGTGGGAAGAACTCTCTTCACTTCTAGAGATTGGTCTGTCCACTTTTCTTCTTTACAGATCTCCCTCTGCCCCCTGGTTACTTCATTTCTTTCATTCCTCATCAAGATTGTGTGGGTCTGAATCCCCATCTCATGGTCAGGTCTGGAAGCCTTACAAATGGGTACCCTACCCCATCTCCTTAAATATTGAGTAGAAGTTTCCAACTACCTATGTGACTGGTAATTCATTTCTGGGTCAGAGGACTATTCTGGGTGTGAGCAGTGAACTCTAGTGAGGTATTGGGTTGGTGGGGATCATCTCAACCATTTATGGTTCCCCTCACCATCTCTCTCATAACATCATGATCTATCTTGGCAATCCCCCCTTTTCAACAGTTAAGCAACACCATCCATATTTAATTAATTAAAAAAAATACATACATTATGGTTTATAACAAAAGGTTAATCAAACCCAACATTCATACATAGTTAGTCTACCACTGTCTTTTGGCAAGTTATAATTATATTTACAAGTTGGGGAAAACAAGAGTATTACATCAAAGCATTATATATCTTACAAAGGATGATGAGGAAGAGGTGGTGACACTAAAGGTCCCAATTGTATATGAGACTAATCATAATATTAGGAAAACATCTCAGGTCAATCAAGGTGCTAAGGAAATATCTTTGGATATGAATATTGGTGAAAAAACAAAAAATCCCACTAAATAAGTACCACATTAACTAAAAGAATGAGTTGTCCCATAGTGCATTAAAGAAAAGGAAATTGAAGACTAGGAAGATGGTATCATAGTGTTATCGATGTAAAATAATTTGAAAGTACCAAATCTCGCATAGGAATAGTTAAAAGAAATGTTGGAAACTAGTACAAATGAAGAAGCCCTTGTTCAAACCAATACAGAAGAAAATGCTATTACATATACACTGTGTTTACCTAGTGATGAAAATCAACAAGAAGATCTCTCAACAAGAAAATAAGGTGATATATTAGGACAATAATAGGTTTTAGATACAGTAACGGGGAAAATGGATGAGTGGATAAGAAAATAAGAGAAAAAAAATGATCAATGAAGCAAAGAACAAAGAATAGGCCTAGATGTTGAGGAGGTTAAGAAACATATAACTACTATGGATAAAGGTAAGGCACATATTATTGAGCATTTTCTTACACTAGGGAGTCTAGAAAATATGTTGTAATCAGATAATCAACCGACACTCAAACCATTGGACGAGGTTGTTGATATATAATCAATTTCTTATGATAGGGAAATACAATCACTTGTGCGAAGAACATGAAACAATAGGAAGCTAACCGTAGACGGTCTTGTATTGGTAACATCAAAAGAAAATTTGTATCATACAAAGAAGGCTTGTGTTAGTGAGTTGTTGGGAGTGGAAATGGTTATGTCACACACCATGATTGACGAAGAAGGGGAAGAGGAAAGGGAATTAAATGCCATGAAAAAAGAGATAGAATCTCTTCGACATCATGTGGAGTAATATAAAGACAATAATCAATATGTTTTGATTTTAAAGGCATATTTTCTAGAAGAAAATAGTAGGTATAAGCTACTTTAGGATGCTTTTATTAAGAAGATTGTTGACTGTCATGAAGAAACTTTGTTATGTGGAGTGGCTTATAAATGAATGATGAAATGGAGTGGTAGGATGTGAGATCGGAAGTATGTGGAGTGGCTTATAAATGAATGATGAAATGGAGTGGTAGGATAGCTAGGAATTTAGATCAAGTGGATTATATCATAGAAATAAATAAATTATGGGGCCAACAGGATCATGACATCAGAATTCTTACCAAGGAAAACATTACTAGGATGCATGTGGTTGTAGAAAGATGGGTACAATATGTTAATGAGCCAAAATACAAAATGTAGGAAACATGGAGTAAAAGCCTCATATGTTGGGAGAAAATCAATGAAGTGATGATTGAGCTTCAGCTTCCAAAGTTTGGGTAACCCAAATATTTTCAGGATTTAGAAACAAAGATGGCTAATTTTAGAACAAGTGATTTAAAGTACAAAAATAATAAAAAAACTACCACCATGGAGCAAGGTCAACTAAATAAGTACAGAAGAACGAATATTAAAGTGGATGATAGTTTGGAATACTTGAACCTCAAAATTAATAAGTACATGTAGCATAACAAGGAAATTTCAAGAGGGTAACAAGATAAAACTTACACACTGTGTTTTCCTATATCCCTAGCAATGAATAAATATGAATCAGAAAACTATAAACCGTTTATGGTTTTCCATTTCTACTTGCTGGAAACCACAAACAAGGTATTCCCTACCACTCTTTAATAGTTACTCCCTACCACCACTATGCATTTGTTCCCTTCTATAGATCTGCATTTATTTAATTCTCCACTACAACACTGCAACGTGTATGACACACATGTCCCAAAATTCTCCCACTTTTGATATACCTTGAAAGGATACAACACCACTTGAATTTACCTATGCTCACTAGTTTCATCAATTCATATGAAACATTCTACAAGGTGTCAACTTTCTCTAGTATCACCTTTCCATCCTCCACCATGCCCCTAATGAAATGGTACTCAATATCTATATTATTTGTCTTTGCATGAAAGGTTGGGCTCTTGGCCAGATAAATGACATTGTTACTAACATGTTGAATTGTAATAGATCTCTAACATAGCCCTACTTCTAAACATAGTTTCATGACCCAAATGGAATCCTTATAGGCCTAGGTAGTGTTCATATACTCTACATCTACAATGGATAATGAGACGACAACTTGTCTCTTTCTCATCCAATTTATTTCTCCTCGAATCAATTGAAACATGTATCTTCTCATAGATCTCCTTCTATCTATATCCCCTAGCCAATGAAAATCCACATAGCCCTATATATCCACTAAGTGTGGGTCCCCTTAAACATCACTATGATAGTATATGGTGATAGTATATGGAATATTCAAGAGTACCTTGCAAATACTTGAAGACCCTATTCACTACATCCCAATGTTCACATCCAAGATTAGCTATGAATTGACTCAAGACTCTCATTACTTGGGAAATGTCTATTCTATGAAAAACCATATAATACATAAAAATACCAAGTGCACTAGAATAAGGAACATAAGAAATATCCTCCTCTATGGGTGTTGTAGGACACTACTCAACTAAAATCTTAGTTCCCATAGAAATCGAAACACCCAATGGTTTTCAATATACCATATAAAAACATTGTAGCATATAGTTTACATACTTACTCTTTCTTAAGCAAGCCCTTTTATTCTCTCTATATCTCTAGATATCCATTCATAAGATACATTTTGTAGCCCCCAAGTACTTCATATGAAATTGTGTTGAAACACGACACTTCAAATCACAAATTGCATCCTTATAGTTACTAAATAATAACATATTGTCAACATATCAAGTGATAACAAGGAAACAACCACTATCTTGTTTGTAATACACATAGTGATATGATTTAGATCTCAAAAATCCTAATCCCAACACAAAATAATCAAACTTATCGTACCACATTTTGGGAGACTGTTTGGGACCATATAATGAATTTTTAACTTGAAAACTAATGACAATTTATCTTTTTCATCGTGGTGCTCTAGGTGTGTTATACATATCTCCTCCTTCAAGTCACTATGTAGGAATGTTTCTTTTGCATTCATCCATTCTATCTCTAAATTGAAGGATGCTAGTACATATAGTATGAACCTAATAGATGTTCACATATTAACTGGGGAAAAGATATCACCAAATTCTATTCCCTCAAATTTGGAATATCCTTTTGCAACCAACCTTGCCTTGTGCTTTTCAACATTTC
>CBVK0100410359.1:0-12505 GCA_900067695.1 Picea abies | reverse complement strand
TATAGTGACCAACATTTTGGTGCCATTGCCGGGGAAGATAGCTATAGATTTCAAAAGCACTTGTGATTTCTTTTCTTTAAAAGGAATGCATGAAAGACCCCAAAGACCCCAAAGATACTAACCCCATAGGTGGCAAGGGAAAAGGGAAAGGAGGAAGAAAGACTTTCATTGACGATATTACATCCAAGTCTGAATCTACTGCCCAACGACCAAATCTTCAAAAACAGAATTCCCAGCCTTCATTTCGAGCATTTTTTGGAACAGGGAAAGAAGTTTGGAGCCTAGAGACAGTCCAGAAGCCAGTAAGAGACATTGAAGACAGAGCAAGTGTAGCAGGAGAACAGACAGAGGGAGACATGGATGAGTTCAATGAGTGATTGCATCATGAAGAACAGGTAGATCCTGAAGGAGAGGTAAAAGATGAAAATTCTTTTTCTACATTAGGATTTCCTATTGGTGATCTCCCTAGAGGAGAAGCCCCCATGAAAAACATCCCACTCTCAGCATTGCCAAATTTTCATGGGTTATCTTCAGAGGATCCTGATGAATTTCTGTTTGAGTTTGATATACTATGTGGAAGTTATGATTATGTTTCTAATGCTCAGAAACTGAAGTTATTTCAGCAACACTAAAAGGGAATGCACTAAGATGGTTTATGAGCCTTGGAGGCCACGTAATCACAACATGGGACCAAATGAAGCAGAAATTTATGAACAAATACCAGGACTACTGCAGAACGAGAGAGAAGAGGGAAGAGCTATTTAAAATGATGCAGAAAGAAGACGAGAATCTAGAAGACTTTGTAGAGAGGCTTCAATACAATTTGCAAAGATCCAGTCATCCCAATGTAAGTAAGGATATCCTCAAAACTATTTTATTAAAAGGGGTAAGGGATGACTCTTTGGACATGCTAAACATGCTTGGGAAATGGGACATATCCAAGGAATCATATGATGAAATTGTCAATTTATGCAAAATATGTTCAAGGGGAGCTGTAAGAAACAGATTGAGCAGCAGGGACACTACATTTTCAAGAGTCCAGAAATCAGCCAGTGGGGGAGCAACAAGAGTCGAGATAGGTAATCTACTTGAAGATTTTAAAACTGAAATGATGAGCTCTTTTGCCTCACAAATGGATACCCTGCAGATTAAGAAAAAGCAAACAGAAGCAGAAGCAGAAGCAGCCTTGTCTATCTTTTGTCCTCAATGTAGAGATAAGCACCCAAAAAGAGAATGTCCATTGGACAGGAAACCTATCTGCACTATTTGTGACAAAGATCATGATACCCAAAATTGTCCATCTTTACCAGGGATTAAAGCAACATTGCAACCAATGGATGAAGAAGCTGAAGCTGTCTACATGATGACACAGAGGAGGCAATGGAAACCGCGAGGACAAGGTATGAACTCTAACATGCCATTTGCATCTTCTAATCGTTATTCTTCTTTCAATCAAATGAGTTATCCCTACAATCAAATGCAGTACACTAATCAAATAAACTACCCATCCATGCAAACGTACCCACCCATGCAACAAACTTACCCACCCATGCAGCAAACTTACCCACCCATGCAGCAAAATAACCCACCCTTTGTTGATCCCTCAACATGGACCCCTTGGCCTCCACAACAACAACAACCATATCAGAATCAGTGGAATCAAAATTGGAGAGGACAACAACCTGCCTTTCAAAATCAATTACCTCAATTCTCACAACCACTCTCCTTGCCAGCAGGTACTCCTCCAAATAATCAAACGATGAGACCCTAGCTACCTGTGCAACCAAACTCCAACCCGAATAATAAAGTTGTGCAGTGCATTGACATTTATAACCAGCTCACACTTTCCCTCCTCCCTGCACAATGCAATGATATACATCTTCGATCTGGGAGAGTAGTGGAACCAACTATAGATGATGTTCCCTCTTCCGACAAAGAGGCAATAGAAGAGCATGATGCACCTGAAAAGGTACAATCATCCTCCAACAATGCTGTTGAAACAACACCATTTTCGGAGCGTTTAGCCTTAACCAAAATGCCTGAACCACCAGCCTTTAATCTTCTAGGAGAATTACAAAATTTATATGTTAAAATTCCCCTCTTACAAGCACTCCACGATGTACCTATTTATGCTAGGACAATGAGAGATATCTGTGTTAAAATGCCTGGTAGGAAAACCAAGGATCCCCTTACAGTCCATGTTATGGGAGATCTGTCTGCATTAATGTCAGGCAAGACTCCCCCAGTCAAATATGGCGATCCTGGCCACCCTACCGTTACAGTGCAAGTTGGAAAAACAATAATCCCTCGTGTCCTGGTAGACCTAGGTGCAGCCATCAACATCATGACTTTAGAGACCTTACAACTGTTACAATTACAAAATGAAGTCAGAGAGACCCCCACTATCCTAGAATTGGCTGATCGATCCAAAATTAAACCAGAAGGAGTCATTGAAGACCTTATCATCTCTGTGGAATCTTGGAATTATCCAGTCGATTTTACAGTGTTGCAGCCCAAAACAAAGTTGGGGGGCCACCCTCTAATTATGGGTAGGCCATGGTTAGCCACAGCTGATGCTTTTATCAGCTATAGATCAGGGTCAATGACGATTTCAAATGGTTATGAAATGAAGCAGCTCACACTTTATCCTCATGCTACACCCTTGGCTAGTAATGACAATCCCGTTTGGGTAGACTTTGAGGATCAACCTACTCAGCCCCTTCTGACTATCGGACAAGCTTTAAGTCTGAAAAACTCTACTGAGGATGAAATAATCAATAATTTTATTTGCGAACCCTCCTCTGTTACTCCACAAATTCATAATCAATTAATTGCACTGTTGGACTCTGATAATCAAGAAAACCTCAGTACTGAAAGCCCACGTCAAACACCTAAAACCATCTCTTCCAAAAGCATACTGGCCGAAATTGAACCTGGCAAATCATTAAATATAAACCCTCATTTGACAGATGCTGAAACACAATAGTTGATGAAGTTACTTCGGGAAAATAAAGAAGCATTCGCATGGGATTACACAGACATGAAGGGAATCTCCCCTGACCTTTGTACTCACAGAATATATATTAAGGAAGATTGTCGACCAATCTGTCAACCCCAGCGACGAATGAACCCCAACGACGAATGAACCCAAACTTAAGGTAAATCCTGAAGGAAGAACTTCAAAAATTGCTTAATACAGGGTTTATCTATCCTATATCAGACAGTGAGTGGGTGTCCTCGTTAGTAATAGTTCCTAAAAAGAACTGGAAATGGAGAGTGTGTGTATATTACAGAGCTTTAAATAAAGCCATTCAGAAAGACCACTTTCCACTGCCATTCATTGATCAAGTTTTAGATAGTTTGTCAGGGAAGAAATTTTTCTCATTCTTAGATAGTTTTAGTGGATACAACCAGATTAAAATTGCACATCAAGATCAAGATAAAACCACCTTCACCATCCCTTGGGGAACCTTTGCTTACAGGGTCCTTCCATTTGGACTATGCAATGCACCAGCCACCTTCCAAAGGGCATTTTTAGGAATTTTCTCTGATATGCTTAATGACTCTATGGAAATTTTTATGGATGATTTTACTCCTTATGGTGTTTCTTTTCAGGAAGCACTGGAAAACCTTGAGAAGGTACTTAAAAGATGTATACAAGCCCAACTCTCCTTAAGTACTGAAAAATGCCATATGATGATGAGTGAAGGAGTAGTGCTTGGACATTTTATCTCATCTCAAGGAATTCATGTAGACCCATCCAAAATACAAGTCATTAAGGACCTTCCTACTCCCAAGACCCAAACAGAGGTAAGAAGCTTTCTAGGACATGCTGGATACTATAGAATATTTATTAAGAACTTTTCCAAAATAGCTTCTCCCCTGTTTGTTTTACTGATGAAAAATGCTGAATTTAATTGGACTAATTTCTGTGAAGAAGCATTTAGTACACTTAAACATCAGCTATCTACAGCCCCTATCCTTAGAGGACCCGATTGGACACTCCCCTTTCACATATCCTCCGATGCTTCAGACACTGCGATAGGAGCTGTCTTGGGACAGGAATAAGATCACCTCCCTTATGCTATATATTTCATCAGCAAAAACATGTCCCCTGCTAAACTCAATTATACAATCACAGAGAAGGAATTCTTAGCAGTGATTTATGCAATTAATAAATTTAGACATTACATTATTGGCTATTCTAATTTTTTCCATACTGATCACTCAACTATCAAGTACTTAATGAACAAACCTATCACAAATGCTAGAGTCACCAGATGGCTGTTACTATTGCAAGAATTTGATATAACAATTGTAGATAGACCAGGAAAAGAGAATGTAGTTGCTGATTTCCTTTCTCGATTGACAATTAATGATGATAACCCAGTAGATGATTCCTTTCCTGATGAATATTTATTTGCAGTTTCTGCTCACTCACCTTGGTATGCAGATATTGCTAATTATTTAGTTGCAGGGAAGTTACCATCACACCTATCCTACCGAGAGAAGAAAAGCATTATTCATCAAAGTGCTCGGTACAGTTGGATAAGTGGGTACCTTTTTCATACAGGAGCTGATCAAGAAATCCGAAGGTGTGTTCGAGAAGATAAGGTATATGATATATTGAAAGCTTGTCATGATGACCCTTATGGAGGGCATTTTGATGACAAAAGAAAAACATATAAAATTCTCAGGATGGGGTACTATTGGCCCTCACTCTTCAAAGATGCAAGGAAATATGTCAAGGCTTGTGATAGTTGCCAAAGACTAGGCCAACCTAATCATAGAGTAGTACTTGAACCATTTGAAAGATGGGCTTTAGATTTCATAGGACCTATCAACCCTCCATCCAACCAAAAAGTTTATATAATTGTCTGCACAGACTACATGACTAAATGGGTGGAAGATAAGTCACTCCACAGAGCAACTGAAGAAGCAGTTATAAAATTCTTATTTACAGACATCTTCACCAGATTTGGAATGCCAAGAGAGTTAGTCACAGATGGAGGACCTCCTTTCTCTTCTCATGGGTTCAAAGCCACCCTTCAGAAATATCATATTTAGCAAAGAATGACTACATCATACCACCCCCAGGCCAATGGACAAGTGGAAAGCACAAACAAAGTGATGGAAGCCATTCTCACAAAAACAGTGAAGGAAAGTAGAAAGGATTGGTCCTACAGACTCCTTGAAGCACTATGGGCCTACATAACTACCTGGAGAAATACTATAGGATTTTCTCCCTATGAATTAGTCTATGGAAAGAATGTTGTCTTTCCTGTGGAATTCGAGATAAAAACCATAAGGACTGCTTTAGCTGCCAACCTTGATCTAACAGATGCACAGACAACCAGGCTGTAGCAGCTTAATGAACTAGAGGAGAAAAGACTAGATGCCATTCAACAAACAACTGTAATTCAACAGCAAAGATCACAATGGCATGACAAAAATATCAAGAACAAGCAGTTCCAAAAAGGTAATTGGGCTCTACTATATGATTCCCGGTTTAAGGAGTTTCAAGGGAAACTGTGTACAAGATGGTTAGGACCTTACGAAGTAGACACAATTTTTCCTAATGGAACAGTAAGGCTCCTCACAATCGATGACTCCAGAACTCCATTACTTGTAAATGGTCATCAGCTCCGTCTGTACCAGAAACCTATTTCTAAAGAAGATTTTAAGGCTACATGCATGGCATATGCTCATTTTCTTTTCGTTGAGGGGGTTTCTACCCCTAGTAACAATTAATTCTTTTAAGATTTCCTTTAGTATTAGATTAGATTAGATTTTGTTTTTTTAATAATCCCTGTCAAGAAATATCGTCCTACAGTCGATTTTTGCAGGATCCCGATCAAAGCACAGGAGAAGCTGATTTTTCTTCAAGGAGAAAAGCTTTCACGATGCTGAAACACCGCTGTGCGCACTGATGATTTTCATGATGCTGAAACACCGTTGATAAACACTGGTGACTTTCTTCCCGATGCTGAAACACCACTGTTTAGCACTTTTCATTTCTTTCCATTCCCAAAACACTCCAGTCTGCCATTTCCTCATCATTTTCATTACCGAAACAACTTTGTCCAGCACTTGTTTCGCCTTTCTCCCTTCTGTTGCTGAAACACCACTACCAGCAAATTTTCATTTTTTTCCTTTCTGTTGCTGAAACACCGTTACCAACAACCTTTCATCATTTTTCCCGATGCTGAAACACCACTGTTCAACATTTTTCATTTCTTCCCACTCCCAAAACACTCCAGCCCGCCATTTTCTCACTATTTTCATTGCCGAAACAACTTCGTCCAACACTTGTTTCGACTTTCTTCCTTTTGTTGCTGAAACACCATTATAAACAACCCTTCATTTTTCTCACCTTCCATCATCGACGAAACAATTCCGTCCAGCAATTGTTTCACCTCTTTCCGTTGCTGAAACACCATTTGTCAGCAACCCTTCATCATTCATTCACGATGCTGAAACACCACTGTTCAACATGAGTGACTTCCTCCCGATGCTGAAACACCACCGTTCAACACTTTTTCATTTTCTTCCGATACTGAAACACCAGTCATCAGCAGTTCTTCATCTACAACAATTGTTCCGATCTTCTCTGTTGCTGAAACACCAGTCTCTCACCATCATCCCTCTAAACAGCAGGACCCCGACACAATCAAAAGCCGCCGCCACAACAGCATCACCACGAACAAGCATGATATCTGGTTGGCCGAACAAACCAAATGGTAAGGCAAGGTACGTAAATATTGTGTAATTCAGTTAGACTATAGTTAATGAGAAAGATTCTACATCATTATGACCATTCAAGTACAATTAGTACTAACCACACTTGATGGGAGGGGAAGTACGCATCAAATCCACGATATCATCATTACACTCGATTTCACCGTCGTCATCTTTAATTCACCACCCTCTCGCGCATATAACCACTATTCCTGCATAATGTCGCTCATAAAACTTACTCTGCAGAAGATGATACACAAACTCTCAACATTGTATCTTACCAAGCCGGTAGCCATGGGAGGATCTATCATACGAAATGAGCCCGCCACTATAGTACTGCTGGAACACTACCCAACAGCGTATGAAATCTTCCAGCAGGCAGGGTGGCTCAATTACTTCCACAAACTTCAAGCTTACAACGAACAACAGGTCCTACAGTTTGCTCGAAATCTTCAGGAGGACCACTCTGTTGTTGAAGGGGTGCGAATACCAGTAACAGAGGAGGGCATAGCAGAGGTCTCAGGCCTCCCCATGAACGACAAACGTACGTTCAGCAGGAAACATATCATTGGGACTGTTCAGCAAAATTTTTTCCTGCCCGAGGAATGCATTGTATTGAAAGGAAGGGGTGTTCAGCTCAACTCATTGCCACCACCATGGCCGGAAGTCGCCAGATTTATCAAGCATTACCTAACCTACGAAGGTCGATATCAGGTAGTGTATCAGCACGACTTCCTCCTACTTTCTCATTTAAGGCATAACAAACGGATCAATATTCCATATTATTTGCTGGGCTGCTTGAAGAACATGGCACATTACTGTTGGAAGCCAAAATATCCAACCCTATCACTTACCCATCACCGTTTTGTTCAATTACTCATCAACAAGGGTTTTGAACAACACCGTCTACTAAATAACCCACCCAGGAACCCTCAACCAGCTGCTGAAATTCCCCAGGAGCAGCAACAACAAAACCCCCCAGACGCCCTCGAAGTAACCCATATCCTACCCACAGAACCAAACAGTCCAGTCATTTCCCCTACCCCACCTAATCCACCACATACCCTACCAGAATCATCCACTCCCGCCCTTCATATTCTCAGTGATGACTCTGAACCAGAAAATGTCAAAATGTCCCCTGTCCTACCACCCAGGAAAGACCTCCACGAAAATGGAAACAGAATGCCCCATTCCCATCCTTCTTACGAAAAAAGTGGACAAGAGCCTCAATGAGGCCACCTTTTATGATCCCTACTATAGACACCCCACCAATTTGACTAACATCCCGTCCACCTCCAGCTTTCCCAATCCCGGGATCTTTGCCTATTCCGACCTCGGTGGCTGCAACATAAGAACCAACCACCGATATTGAATTACAGGAATTAGAAGCCCATACATCATTTGTTTTTGAAGTAGCTGAAACACAACCAGCTACCCATACAGTGGTTGACACAGAAGAACCAACCACTGGTATTGAAGTTGAATTACAAGAATCTGAGACCTCGGATGCTGCCACACAACATCTAGTGGCTGAAACACAAGAACCAACCACTGATTTTGAAATTGAGGAAATTGAGACCCCGAATTCTGCAACACAACACCCAGTGGATGAAACACAAGAACCAGCCATTGATATTGACTTTGAGATTCAGGAATCAGAGGTTGAGGGTGCTGAAACACTACTCTCCCTACACCAAGAGGCTGAAACACAAGCATCAGTTGCCATTCCTGTAGCTTCTCCACAGGCATCAGCTCATGAGGCTGTAACTGCCACACAAGAACCAGTCATCTCTAAATCCAAACAAACAATGGCCGATGTCTTGGAAGAAAACAACTTTTTGAAGTCTCAATTGGAAGCATACCAGCAAGAATTAGTCAGGGCAAGGGACGCATATGAAAAAGAACTAAGTCTGTACACCTTAGCCTGAACATCAAACTTGTCAGATGAGACCACATAAAGCATATGAAAAGAATACATGTGTTGCCAATGTGGCGACATTTACCATCAAGCAGGCTATAAGATAACTCAAGTGCCAGTTCCAGGAGCAGCCCCCATTCCTTCACCTTTTGTCAAGAAAGAACCTGCTATAACACAAGAACCAGCAGGCCCTAACAAGCCCAAGACTGAACCTGCTGCAACACAAGAACCAGCAGGCACTATCAAGCTTAAGACTGAGTCTTGCATCGTAAGAGAAGCTCCTATTGTTGTCAATAAGGCTGTGCAAACAATGACCATGGAGGAATTTGCACCTCCCAATCAGACCAACCTCTCCACTTCCAGGGAACAATCTACTCAAACCATGTCTAATCCCACTACTTCCCACGCTGAAACTCAGACTTCTCAGTTATGGGATGAGCAGGCAGAGATACAGAAATGGAAGAAGGAGTATGCTGAAACACAGGCAACAAATCTGCAAGTGCACAAGCAGATTTGGATAAATCAAACCTTCTCAAATTGGGAAGCATTAGACCAGACACGCCAGACAGTTCATGAGCTTAGGAAGAAAAACAAAGACCTGAAGGAAAGATTAATCCTGGCATTTGATATGATGCAGAAACTAATGGCCACAAGGAAACCATCTTGTAACTATTCTTTATTTCTTATGGAGAGACTCATGTGGTTTCAGATTAAGTCTGTTATAGAAGGAAAACCCCATGAAGTCATTTTATCAGCAGATTTTATTAAAACTTTTGTAGCTGTCTCCACCAGAGATCAGCACCTCCTCTGTGAGGCATACTTCCATAATGAGGCCATTCTAGAAAATAGGTTGCTGAACATAAATCCTCTTGTTGGGGATGTTCAACTTCGAGCCTTTACTTCCTTTCTCCTCAATCAAATCATTTGGCAAGGTGAATTTTCGGCTGCCAAGAACAATGAAGATAATCGCCTCCTCTAGATCAGACCAGAACCACAAAGGGCAGCTACATTCAAGTCACAGTATTATGCGTTCTTAAAGCAACCAGAGGTGACTGAACATGTTCAGCAGCTGCAGTCAGAAGTGATTCAGGAGTGTGAACGCATCATCACATCCATAGAGATTCCTTCCCTCCAGGCCAATAACCTGTTTTGGCAGCAATCCACAGAAAAGAGACAACAACACAATCCTTTTGGTCCTGCCAACTTAGAAGTAGCAATTTCCAGGATACCCAAATATATCCAGTGTATGAGACATTGTGCTAAGAATTGGATTGGGTACAGGTTCTATTTTCCCATTCTCTGGTTGCCAATAGAGAGATATCAAATCAGTTACAAGCTGACTAAGAAGGCAGAAACAATAGCATGGCAAAGATTGCAGGAAGTGCAAGGGTTCAGAACGCTGACAAACAGTACCTCCCAGAGTTACAGCTTGAGTAGCTTACATGATCAGAGTAGGTATCCAGACTCCGATTCAGAGTAAGTTGTCTGAGGACATGCAACACCTTGAGTTGGGGGGGATGTTAGGACCACACAATGTACCTTTTTGCATATACTTTTTGCCACCATTATACTCTTGATCACCTACATTTAGACTCATACTATCACTTTATCTGATCATCTCAAAGGTATACAACATCCCTTCTCATTACTATATGTTTAATCTGTTTTGCATAATATTTTACATCACTCTCATACTTAACCATTGATTAGAAATGCATAAGTGTCCAAAGTTGCAGATTTGCATTCAAGGCCTATTGCTAAAACAAAGAACTGTCCAAGGCTGCCGTTGCTGAAACACAGAACTATCCAAGGCTGTCGTTGCTGAAACACAGAATTGATGCTGAAACACGGAGCTGCTACATAGTCCGAGGCCGCAGATGCTGAAACACGGAGCTGCTACACAATCCGAGGCCGCAGATGCTGAAACACGGAGCTGCTACACAGTCCGAGGTCGCAAGATGCTGAAACACGGAGCTAGTACATAGTCCAGAGTTGCAGATGCTGAAACATAGAGAAACCGCCAGAATCGACGATGCTGAAACACAAGGAAGCCGCCACAGTCAGCGGTCAACAGTCAGAGCACAATTCACGTGGCTGAAACAACCCGCAAATTGTGATGCTGAAACAACATCAGCAATGATGAATAAGAAGCTGTTACACCAGCCGTAACAACAATATCTCGTTCATTTCCTATAATAGCATTCGGTTGCGTGAGACTAGGACATCCTATGCTGATTTAGAAAGAAGATCTGACTTAGGATAGGATTTAGATATGCATTGTAATGATTGTATCGAAGGGATTTCCTCTTTAAATCGGAGGAAATCACCATTCGAGGGAGCCAAGTTTTTGATACATTGAAGCAACTCCAGAGAAGCGGGACGTATTCTATTCTTTCAATTTGTAATGTGATATTTCGACAGATGAATATAAGACTGCTTTGAGTATCCTTCTCTAGCTCTTTGTTCAGGTGAATCTTGTGAGAAGGGAGGGCCCACCTTCATCACAAGATTCACCCATTAGTTAGAAGTGTATTAGTATAATTTATGTTCATGCTTTGTTTAAACTATTGTTGCTGAAACACTGTCTTAATGCATTTCGCTTGCTGAAACACTACTGACTTTGTCTTAGTTTATTGAATGGGATTTGTAATTCTTTTTATCAGCGATCTTGTGTGATGATTTTGTGAGGCTAGCAGAGATTTGATTAAGGGTTCCTTCTCAGACAGAAAGGAATCAGAAAATCATACTCTCTGTAGAATTCATTTACTGCTGTAAGTGTGCTAGCCAGAAGTCCTGTTAAAAGGGTTCCTGCTCAGACAGGAAGAAATCCAAATACCTCAGCTTCTGTAGATTTCCTTTACCTCTGCAAGTGTGCTAGCTAGAGATTTGGTTAAAGGGTTCCTACTCAGACAGGAAGGAATCACAACACCTTGTCTTCTGTAGATTTCCTTTACCTCTGTAAGTGTGCTAGCTAGAGATTTGGTTAAAGGGTTCCTACTCAGACAGGAAGGAATCAAAACACCTTGTCTTCTATAGATTTCCTTCACCTCTGCAAGTGTGTTAACCAGGGATTGGGTTAAGGGTTTCTGCTCAGAAAGGAAAGAACCAAAACACCCTGTTCTCTGTAAACTTTTATTAGTGCTAGCCAGAAACTGGGTTAGGGATCCCTGCTCAGAAAGGAAGGGATCAGACTGCCCTGTTCTCTGTAAACCTCAACCTCACAAGTGTGCTAAAACAGAAGTAAGGCTCAAGGCTCCTACTTAGAAAGAAAGGAACTAGGTGGCTTTGTTTTCTGTTAGATAGAGTTAATTGTTTTCTGCATTATTGATTTCATGAAAAGAGTGTTAATGCTGAAGTCTCTGTTTGAGAGTAAGGGTCCTGTTCTCTAATTGCAGAATAGTTGTTCTTTCCCATTGCAAGTGTTATTTTAATGTAATCCAGGATTCTTAGATTGATCTTTAAGGAATTGCAATAGGGAGGTTACTTTCCTATGATTTAATTCAGAGCTTCAGTTCATTCAAGCAAGTATAATTAGTACAAATTTCTTTACTACAACACTAAGTTGCTTTTAGAATTGAGCATATATTGTGCGTGGTTATCTTTGAAACAAAAGACTTCCCTGGGTTGATAATTTATGTTTCACTTGGTTGTTTAAAATTAATTAAGCAATTATAGTGACCAACACATACTTAGACTGGGAAAGAAAAATTCCTTCATTAGTTTTCAAAACTTGGAGGCCAAGGAAATAGTGCAAAAAGCCTAAGTCTGTCATTTCAAATTTCTTCTTAAAGCTGGTTTTCACATGGTTTAAAAGTTTTGAGTCACTACTAGTAAGGATAAGGTCATCAA
>CBVK0100410358.1:0-12505 GCA_900067695.1 Picea abies | reverse complement strand
TGTTTTCTTATCATAAAAGTCCAGATCACTTGCGAGCAAGTGTCCTCAAGAATAAGTTTTCTAAGTGCACCAGAGTGGGATGTTACAATGTACTTATAAAAGGTTGGATTTGTTTTGATCTTATTCTCACATCAAGAATTTTCAAAGTGGGGTCCTTCAGGCCTATGCCTTAAGTGATGGAAGCGGGGATTCAATCCAATATCTTAACCAATTTTGATTCAAAAAATTTGGGACATGTTATTAGGTCTACCAATTTACCTATGGAGCAAAATGATATTGGAGAATTTAGGGAATTCATTGGGAAAATTCATAACTCTGGAAGATAATTTCACGAATTTGCAGAACAAAAGTATTATTAAAATCTTGGAAGAGGTTCATCAAATAAATGAGTAACCTATGAATCTATAGATAGAAGGGGGTTAAAAAAATATGTCTGAAAGATTTATTATTGGATAATTCCTTTCATTGTGTAGCCTATCATGAGGTAGGGAAATTTTGGGAGGATTATGTGCAAAAGGAGGGATGCTCTTCGGGGAGGAAAGTGTGAGTTAAAAATGAAGCTCAAGGAATAGGGAATCTAGATGTTCATAAGGATTTTAAGATGTGCAAGGTAGAAGTAACAATTTCTATTGTTAAAGAGGCACCTTTGGAAATAATGATGGCCTCTAGAAACATAAAAAAGTGTCCAAGAGTCCAGATTCCATATGTCAAAATGGATCCAAGGAGGTTCATCCCATTAACTTAGAAGGTGAAACTTTTAAAGGTATGTCAACTTAGGATTTGGTTCTTTGATAAATGAAATTATTTTTAGTTTCAAAATTTAATCAGTTGGCATTGGGGAATATGTGGGAGGGTTAGGGAACCGAAAATCTTATTCTTCATAAGAATTATTAAAGAAAACCACATGTAGTAATATTATTTATTCCTTGTCTTCCCAAAGAACCTTTGTTTTTTAAGGTTGCCCAGTTGACATCCCTCTAGAGGAATGTGGGGAAAGGGGTTTCCCTAAAGCCTTAGACATAGTTTAAGGCTTAATAAGAAACATTCACTGGAAGAAGGGGGAGAATTAGGATGAGGGATAGATTTAGATACTATCCAAGCTTCCTCTATTAGAAGAAAGTATCTTATATCAATTGATAAAAAAGGAGTATCAAAGGTAGTAAGAGAGGGGAAATAATTAACAAGTAAATGGGTCCTTAGAGTAGAGAGGACCTAGAAGAAGGTGTCAAAATGATCATACTAAATTATCCCTCAAAATACTAAATTCTATTTACAAACTAGATATAGTTTTATTCCAAGAAACTTTGTTTGTGGGGAGTAAACCAATAGAGGTTATTTCCTCTTTCTTGAAAGAGTGGAATTTGTGTGCCATAGATGTAGAGGATCTTTCCAGGGGACTCATTACAGGATGGAATTCAAGTATTGAACCTATATCTGATTATTTCTTGAATGTAGGAATTCAGGTAGATTGTAGGTCAAAGGAGCTAGGAAAGGTGTTCAAAATTATTAACCTATGTGGTCCATATTGGAAAAAAAATCATTTTGGGATATATCATTAGACCAAGCCTCTCGAGAAGGAGATAGCATCATTATAGGGGAAGAATTGAATTTGAATTTGTATATTAGGGAAATTTGGGGCATATTAGTAAGGCTTGATCCCTTGGAATATTTTTTTCAATCACTATTTTGAGGGTTTGAATCTTATTGATGTTGAAAGATACAAGTAATTCCTACCTGGAGGAATTCTAGAAAACTTAATGCATGTATCTTCAAAAGGATAGATAGGTTATTGGTGGTAAAAACTCTTGTAGAAGAGGTGGAAAAATTAAAATCTTGGGTTGGAACTTGAGGTTATTTGGACCATTTACCAATATTGTTTCTAATTATTGATGGAAAAATGAATGAGGATTTGAATGAAGAATTTTCAAAAGTAGAGATAAAAGCATTTGTAAACTTGTTTAAAAAATCAAAGAGTGTACGACCACATGGGTGGATGGTCGAATTGTTTTTTGGGTTTTCTTAAGGTTTGGGAAGATGAGTGGATAATAATAGTGGAGAAATACAAAACATATGATAAGATATTTTTGAATGTTTCATAGATTTAAAATTAAAATGAATTTGAATTAATAAATATTTTCAATATTGTAACTACAAATAGATACAATATTTGTATGTATCTACATATAGATTATATATCAACAAACTATTCTATAGATATATATACAAAGTATATTCTAGTTATAAAAACTATACACAAACTAGTTCAAACATCTAATATCCAACCACTGAGTAGTGAGTTAATATAAGTGAATTAGAGTGAGTGGTGAACTAATCTATAAGAAGACAATTGGAGGACATATGTGACTCCTTGAATTTTAATGCAATGAGTTACAATAGATACTAACAAACATGATCATCCTTTGATGTTCCCACCCCCACAATGAAGTAGTGTGTGATATCCTAAATTTCCCCTGACCCACCATGATTGTCATAAAAAGAGGTTATTATTTGATATCATTGGGTGAAAATTTGTATGTATAAGAATACAAACATAGTGTGTACCTAATAAACTCGAGGAATAAAGGACTAGGGAACTTTATATTTCCATCGAATTCACAATTGAGAGAGATATGATGATTTTTGTTGATCTGGAAATACCAAATGAGTTATGATACCAACTTGAACCAAAATAACAAGAAAAATCGTATACTAATTCATCCCAAAGAATCCTTAGATTCCAATTAGTTCATATGCAGATACTAAACATCCCACCAGATTCAAGAATATAAATGAAGATTGCTTGACTATATGCAATATATCATGTGAATGTCTTACTTTTCCATAAACCCATAAATTGATAAATAACTTGAACTGTAAATGAGATAATACAATAGAAAATAAAACAACTCAAATACATATGTAATTGACATACATCACTGCATCTTCAAATTCCCTTTAATAGCATAATTGTTCTTCATCACATCAAAATTCCAAATTACATTACAAAATAGGCTTACAAAAATACAATTTTGAAGACACTCTAAAAATATGTTGTTCAAATATAGAAACGAAGTACACTGTCGAATTCCTGGAGAAATATTGTGCAAAATTGATATAAAATACTCAATATTTTGTCAAGGTGACCCCCAATACGCTTTACGATGTAGTCCCATACCCTTCGTACCCTTTGCATGCTTTATGAGAAAAAAATTATTCATAAAAAAGTGTGCATATACAACCTTGAAATGTGAGTGTAATGGCCTTGGGATGTGCATAATTAAATAGCGCACCCCTTCTAAACAAATTCTAGATTACATGGCATGCATTAAATATATTTTGGTTGGTTTTGTAACCAAAACGCAATTATAGTGGAGTTGGTTAAGTTGTTTGGGTTATATGTGGCAAGTCATGGGTTCAAGCCCCATCGACCACTACATATTCCCACATGTTAGTGTTATTGTGTTATAATATAGTTATAATGTTATAACTATATGATATACATGGTATTATTGAAACCTCCCATGCGGATATAGGTGTGGGATATATAATATAACATATGACCATGGAATATGGGTTGAGGGCTAGGCCCTCGATCCTCTTCTCGTCCAAACTACACTATAACTTAAATTTAAATAAATTTTCACCATATTATTGTTAAGACCTTTGTTGTGGTGCGTTGGTTGTGGGGGGTATCTTAAGGCTTTGGTGGATATGGAGGTCATGGGGTCGAACCTTGTTGACAACCTCTCATTAGTTATCCAATGCCATCTGTCATTACATCATTGGACCACTTGGAGTACGGACTTGCCAACTGTTGACTCGATATGCTAGCTAGTCTACCACGTCACTTGTTGTATCACATGTCACTATTGACTTTGACATGCCATGTGTCACCCTCTTATGGTACCACATGGCACCCCTATTTTGCCTAGTTTGACCAAACTTTCACTACTCATAAATTTTGCATATGAGCTCTATTTGACTTTTTGTTTACATCATTGGAAATATGATGATGATATGTACGCAATGATGTCCTTTTCATGAAATTTTGAGACAGAATAATTTTGAGCTTTTATGGATCCCCTGGGGCCTTTGTGAGCATTCTAGATCATCCTCAACCTCTGTGAGTGTTCCTTAGATCCTCTTGGATCACCTCCCCACTGAAGAACTTTCAGACCTCCAAAAGTATAGATACTCAACAACTTAGTGATGATATCTTCTTCACTCTTCCATCTTGTTGAATCTTTTGGAAGTAAATTTTAATCTTGGGTCTTCGATCTCAAGTACTAGATCAATGTACTTTTATCTACCTCTATGGAATATAGCTCTTACTCTAGCCTTTGGCACTATATATAATATGATATATAGCTTTGGTTCTGGCTCATAAATTCCCAAACTACAAAAGTCATGTTCATTGAATCCCTGTGATACCTGTATCTTGTATTTCAACATCCACTCCCATATCCTTCTGTTGAATATAGTCCATATAGGCTAATATGAAACCAAACCGAATGCTAATATATGCCTTGCCATTTTGGACTCTTTTTTCTTGTATGCTTGATGTATCTATAGAAGTCCCTGAATGAATACTTTTTTCATTGTTGCTCCTACCTTGGAAAACAATTTTTCTTGTATTATTATCATCTATATCTACCTTTGTTACTTTTGTTCAAGGTATACATCCATACGAACATGAAATAGTATTTTAAATATTATTATAGCATGCACCTTCATGCGCCTCTTATTTCTCAAGATGCCTCCAAAAGTATGGATCATTTGGAAATCAAGTAGGAATTATTCCACCTCACTTGTCCAATATCATCCAACTTTCCTACTTGGATAACGAGCACTTGGCTCATCAAAACCATAATGAAGATTGAAACAATATTGTTGACCAAGATAATTATTCCCTTAAATTCACAAACTCTGTCATTCTTTATTGCAGTAACCAACAATAATCCATTTATTAGTAATAAATTGGTCAACAAAACTGAATATACATATGCGAAATAAAATGGACCATCAACATATCTTCCCTTTTTAATGGGAACAACATCAACCAAAGGACCTATTATCCTTTCAATCATAGGTTGTATATCTGGATCATGGATACTAGCATTATGTGGCATGTGCCCTATAGTGATAACTATCAAATTCGTCTTCATCCGATGAGCTCTCACAATGAACTCAATCCCATCCTTGAAAATATTATACTTATTTTGTTCCATGTATAAATTTACCTTCATGTCATACAAGTATGGAATTCCCAAAACCATCCCACAAATTTCAACTGGAACCATGTCTAACTCTACCTCATCAATGAAACTAGATGTGATTGTGAACCGTAACTTGCACTGCTTAGTTACATGTACCTAAGCATTATCACAAATCCAACCCAAAAGATACGTTCTCGGATGAGGCCTAATTTCCAATCCCAAATTTTGAACAACTTTATCTGAAACAAGATTTACCTGTGATCCACTATCAACAAGTGTATCAATCTTAGTGTGCTTTTAGATAACTCGTAAATGAAATAGTTATTTTATTTTCCTTCCATCAGGGATCACTTTATACTTTGTAGAATAAGTGTGCAAACTGAAACTTGCAACAAAAGATTTACCTTTGATTCCCATAGATGTAACCTTCGTTTCATCCTCAGAATATAATCCAAGATCATGAACTATGGTCATGGTCTTCTTATTACCCTTTCTAGGCTGAGCCCACTTTGGTTTCAATTCTATATGACACTTCCAAAACTGCTTCTCATCATGTCCTTTATTCTCTCAATGAGAACATGTATGATTTTTCTCTTCATCCTTATTCATTGTAGTTGTCTTCTTACTCTTCCATTTTCCCTTCAAATGCTCCTTTGAAACATCTTCAGCATGCTCTCCTTTGATGGCTTCAAGATGTGTAGCTTGAACTGATACTTCGTCAATATTAGTAGGATTGAACATCAATATAGTATGGCGAAGATATGAGTGCATACCACCAATATACTTAAGAGTCTCAGGAGTGTGTAATGCAATTCCCAAAGATAATTCCTTCCTCTTGAATTCATGTGTATAAGCTAGAAAAAATTTCCCTTTTCCTTGTCTCGGATGTTTCCAAGAAACCATTGATGTTTGCATGTAAGCTAATGTATAAAGTTGATTTATTAATGAAACAGTAAACTCAGTCCATGAAGAAATGATTTTACCATGTTGAATAATATCAACCTGTGTCTGACTCTCCCACCATATCGAAGTTGTGCCGCTCAAGCGAAGAGTAGCCAACTGTATATTTGAAGTGTCCTGTGTGATTTATGTACTTTGCAATACACCTCAATATGTTTGACCCAATTATCCAACTTATCTGCATTCAACTCTCCGTCATAAGTAGGAAAATTAAACTTTACATCTATCTTTAACAAAGGCAGATCATGACAACAAGAATACTACTTAGAAAAAATTTTCCTCTTATGAAAAGAACGTTTGCTTCCATCAAAAGAAGAAGACGAAGAAGAAGATGACAACGACGACAATGATGATGATGATGATGATGACGATGGGGATGAAGGAGACCCTGGAGGTTCTTCACCTTCTCCTCCTCCGGGTGCTTCAATTTTTACCATTGTTTCAACTACAATTTTTACAAGTAGATTTTGGGATAGTAAGAGGGTGTTGAGTGTTGGAATTGGAAGATATCCATAGTGGGTTTTGTGGGCATCTTGTGGGAGTTGTAGAATGCATGAAGAAGTAGGTTTTTAGGCTTGTAGAGTGGTTTTTTTTGTGTAGATAAAATTTTTTGTTGTTGAGAGTTTCTTGTTGCATCTATAATTCCCTGGAGTTCCTAGCAAGAAATATTCCTAGTCAACTTGAGTTGGAGCCTTGGAGGGAAGGGGGATAGCCTGAGGGACTATGTAACAGAGAAGGGGATCCCATTCCTTGGGTTGTGTAGGTTGTGGGGAAGAGAGATGGTGGATTGGGATGGTTGTAAAAAAAAATCTTGTTGTAAGTGGATAGTAGACACCCTTTCTTGTGAGTTACTAGCCCCAACTTGGGGGTGAATTGATGTTTATATTTGGAGAAACAAGTCTATGGTTGGGTGGAACATCTATCCTCTATAGTTGGCTACTCATTTGACTTAAAAGATGAGTTTATTTTTTATTTTTTTATCTCTATTTAAATGTTTTATTTATGGGTTTCTATTGTTGTGCATAAACTCTGTGTTTTTGAGAATTTAAATGATTTTATGTGTATGTTTAACTACCTGCATTCATATGCATTGGCATTTTTGGTCAGTTGAGTGTTTTTAATTTAAATTGGTATCAAATTTTTTAAATTGGTCATTATTAGTAGTGGCATGACCCATCTTAGGGGTTGGATACATTACAAATTAGTATCAGAGCTCAAGGTTCAACACAAGGCTTGTATAGACCAAAGACCAATGTGGATTTAACAAATTCGTTTTTACAGAGTGTCCGTCTGTGTTGAATTTGGAAGAAATGATGAATTTCATGGTGAAATTCACAAATTTTGGGGTGCATAATGCATGTAATTTGGAAAGGGATGCCAAATCAATAGTTGTGGGGTCATGTTTGACCATGGGAAGCTAATTTCAAATATTCCACGGCGACCGAAAAATGAAGGAATATTTTTGGTTGAAAAATAAAATTTTAGTAAAAATATTAAATTTTGAAAATTATAATTTTTGATATTTTTGGAAAATTATGTACATATGATGACATGGAACATACTTGTGATGTGGAATGACAAGGTCTAACATGGTAGAAGGAGGGGGTCATGTAACAAATTTGATGAATTTTAAGAATCAATGGTCGAGATTCATTCGCAGGTTTGGGGAGGCCGGATGAAGTTTGGAGAATTTTGGTCAACCAACAACAAATATCACTTGAATCTCGAGGATCAACAATCTAGACCCAATATGGAGGATGATTTTAAGAATTTTCCTAGAGAATATTTTTTTTCGGAAAATCATATTTTTGGAAAAGACTTTTGAATAAGTGTTTTTGAGAAAATCCTTGTGAGAGAAGGCTTCTGGGTTGTGGATTTCAAAATGGACAATGAGCATGGTAAGTTGATCATATCGATGGGAAAAGTCCACAAAGGTAAATTCCAATAGGCTTGCAGACTAAGATTTTGGGAAGAACCACGAGCATGGTAAGTTGATCCTCTCTATGAGGTGAGTCTACGAAGGAAAAAGTTTGATAGTCTTGCAGGTTACAACTTTTGGGAAGAACCACAAACATGGTAAGTTGATCCTCCTTATGGGAAAATTCCACAAAGACATTCCTGATAGGCTTGCATAAAACAAACTTTGGGAAATCCATAATACAATGTTATCTCGTGATCCCAATAAGAAATGTCTGTGAAGTTAAGCCAGATAGGCTTGGGAGTTTTGGGTTGTGGGAAAGTTATGATAACATGTTATAGAGACATTCTGACTAGAATATCCCGAAAATATGTTCTTGATAGGCTTGCGGGTTGTAGGAAAAAATTAATAACATGTTAACTTGATACTCCGATGGGAAGAGTTTGCGAGGGTAAATACAATATGCTTATGGGTTTAGATTTAGGAAGAAAAATGGAACACTATAGATCATCATGCATGAACTTGATTTTCACAAAGGTTGATATCGAATTAATTTTGAAAATAGATCAGGGACGAGCAGGGACAAAATAAATGAAAATTTCTCCATCAATGCAATGTCAAGAAACTGATCAGTCGAAAGAGGGATTGAAAGACCTCTATAGAGGTAAACCAATTAATTCTATGAAAATATTTATATTTTCGAAGGTCATAAATTTGCAAAGGCATTTTGAGAGCCTAAAGAACATTTTCAAGGGATCAAAATCCCAATAACTACATGTACCTTCAATAAATATAATTTTTTTTTCTTAAATGAAAGAACTTGGTAAGATCTTTCGACTGAGATATTCCATGCACAAAATAGAGCTCGTATAAGAAAGTTACAACTGAAATGATACACAGTATTAATTAGGTACCGATTTACTTCCATAGGACATAACTTCTTACTTAGAAGTCAGTTTGGGGCACAAAAGTAGTCAATGGAAAGATCGTGGACCATAGAAGACAACCATTGAACCATATTTGGAATAAAAGTACCTGAAATTGCATAGGATGGAAGAGAAGACACATGTATCATAGAGGGATAAAGGTAAGAAAATTGTCTAAACTTCTGCAGAGCATAACTATCAACCCAAAGCTCAGATTTGGGAAAATGAGTAGTCATCATAAAGTTGATTTAGAGAGGAATGTGAATGAAAAATAAAAATTTGACTTAGTGCATTGTGTTCTTCATAAATTGAGATGAACAATGACCTGTAATATAATTAATGAAATGTTTTACAATATGCATGATTCTAACAATAATTATTACATGCACATTTCTCATAGAATTAGAGGCATAGACAAATAGATTTGGTTCCTATATGAGAACTAGAGATATGGAGGACTCCCAAGGGTCTTACAGGCATAAGGAAGAGGTCATAGTTCTACATATCATCATGAGAAATACAAAGACCGAGTCCAGTGGAAGGAGCGGGGTAGAGCCCGCAGAGCTAGTTGAAACTATGAGAGGCTTGTAGAGAGAAGTGTAGAGATATAGGGAATACAATGAGAATATGATGAGGGATCAGGAGGAGATTTTATAGAGTTTGAATATGCCACAAAAGAAAGTCAATAAATATTCCATCACAAATCAAGTAGTCAGTGTAAGGAAAGTAGAAGTATCCAAATCTCATGATAGGAGGATGACCATGAGGGATGTAGACAATCTAGGAATATTAGCAGACATCATCATCATCATCATTCACGATGAAACTTGAACAAAATATCTCATGCACATTCAAGTTTGGAGAGAAACCCAAGTGTATCCCCTATCCTAAGATAGAGGAGGAAGTTTGAGGTAGATTATTTGCAAGGAGATATTAGGAAGACCAAGCCTCTTACTTTTTATGGTGATCATAAGAAATATGAGCACACAGAAGCATCTTTATTTGGAATGAGAAAAACAATTGAATTGCACAACTATTCATCAAACGTAGAAGCTAGAATTTCAACCTACCATCTTCAAGGAGAAGCATCTATGTGGTGGTATCAGCTCAAGAAGGTTAAGCATATTGTTGAAAAGAGAATTTCCTGGAGGAAATTCAAGAGATATTTCCAACAAAAATACTTGTCAGAGAAATATTATGAAAAGAATATGAAAGAGTTTTTTGAACTCAATCTTGAAAGCATGGAAATGGATGACTATGAAAGGAGTTTCCTTGAATTGTTGAGGTATGTTGGTTTCATTAAAGATGCGAAGGTTAAAATCCAAATATTTCTAAGTGGGATACCTTCTTTCTATAGTGATAAGATGCGTTATGATGATCCCAAGACATTGAAAGAGACCATAAGGAAATAAAAATACCTTTATGATAAAAATAGAGGAAGTCCATCCTTCCAAAAGGCTTGGGATGACAAAAAGAAAGGAAATATGGAGCAAAGAAAGAAAATGTTTAAGCCACCATTTTACAAAAACAACTCTCAAACATACAAGCAAGGACAACTAGCATAAAATGAGTCCAAGATAATAGACTCATTTGGGAAAATTCCAAGACATCAACCCATAAGATGTTGGGGATGTGAGGGAGACCACTTGTATAGGGAGTTCCCTCACAAAGGAGAAAGGACGAGGATTGTTCACAATATTCAGGAGGATGATACATTTGAGAACACAGGTAGAAGCATGCTAAGGATCTATGTAGCCTTGGATAACAAGCAAGAAGAGTACCAATATCCCATGATTGAAGTAGAAGGTAAGGTTGATAATCAAACGAAATCCATTTTAATTGATTTTGGAGCTAGCCATAGTTACATAAATCCTAATATTGTTGAAAGATTTCATTTGAAAAGAAGAAAACATGAGAAATATTGGTTGGTTCAGCTAGCCACTGGATATCTATTGCACACGGTTCCACATTTTTCATTGTGCTTTCCCCTGGTAGTTTTGGAAACTATTTTCAATCATCATTACTGGTATTAAAGAACCCAATATTAGGTATGCAAACACCAACTTGTTAAGCATCACTTGCATATATTTTTCACAGTAATAATTTATTGATGGCTCTCTTCTTAACTGGTTGTGGGTATGTTGTTATTTTCCCTGCTTTTTTTTTTTCTCTAAATGGTGTATTGGTTCAATGGTTTATTCAAATGATTCCTCTGTGATGAATATTTCTTCACTCCATGTTTTTCACTTTCCATTTTTCTTATAAGAATTTATCAATCTTATTTTTGGAGTAAACCCATTTGAAATTAATAGGAATGGTGACTTGGGTTCAACTTTTGTGGCATTTCCTCTGTTGTCCAATATATTAGTTTGAAACAATGTTTTGAGACATGTTATTTGTGTTGTATTGGTCTTTAGTAATAGAAATTTTTGGGTTGTAAAGGGTGTATACGCACGCAAATATTCACATTAGCCCTGTTCATTTGGCATAAGTTTTGGTCATGTAAGGGTTATGAGAAACAACAAGCTCTTTTTGTTGGGTCAAAATTGGGTTTTGAACCCATGACCACAATGGGTTTTTGACTTGTTAAATTCTTTGCACATATTTATTTGTGACTAGAAAAGTTTTATAATGGGTTTTGGTTATTTTTGTTTCAAAAGGAGTCAAACCTGGTCCTGTCAAATTTTGGGTTTAAAGTTTATGTGAACAAGTCTTGAAATAATGGTATAAAACTTGTGTTTGCTGGTCAAAGTAGGGTTGGAACCTGTGACTTTATGATGATTGTTTCTATCTTTAAATGGAGGTATACATGATGTTTGTTTTACTTCCGACCAACAAGTATTTGGGTTGACTTGAGTTTCTAACTCATACCAATTTTATGATTATTTTTAAATTATTTAAGGGTTTATACAGGATGTTTGTGAAACCAAGTAATGATTTTTGTTGATAAGATGTGGTTCCTGGGTATTTCTTTCATTCTGGTTTAAAACCATAACCACTTATGGATACATGATTGCATGCTCCTTTTCTTAATGGATTTCGAACTCCATATTTTTGGTCGTGGACTAAATTTATGATTCAATAAGAGATAGTCCTTATCATAGCTAAGTATGGTTCTGTTATCATCAAAATGGGGTTTACAGTTTGGTATGGATAATGAATTTTCATTTCATTTTGAAATAGTGATGCATAAATTTAAAAATTCACACTCCCTCAGTCTTTGTTGAGTTCAAGTTGAGTTTGAACCCATTTCTCTATGGTTTCTAAAATGGATATATGAGTTATCTACTTCAGCCGTCATAAAAAGTAAAAGGTTCCTATGTGACTCTGGTCTTAGTCATAACTATGGTAAAAGTTTCATGCCTAAGTTGATGTTACACATCAAATTTCCACACCTAGGTACCTCTCCCTAAGTGCCGCAAGTGTCGTAAAAGTGTCATATGCACCTTGCTAAGTGTCGCATACACCTCGACACCATGAAATAA
>CBVK0100410357.1:0-12506 GCA_900067695.1 Picea abies | reverse complement strand
TCACATTTCTAGGTTTGCCACAATACTTGGCCAGTATAGTTATTTTTATAGACTGGGGGAAACAGGGTGTTACAGGCTCACACCTCCAAGGTTGTAGGATATTTTGGCGTTGGGAATATATTTACCAACATATAGAGGTATGTCTATTGGCCCAAAATGGAAGAATATGTAGCTTGGTTTATTAGAGGATGCAGACTTTGTTATGCCAGCAAGCCTAGTAACATAAAGAAAATTTTATACCATCCCTTACTTGTACCTACTAGACCTTTAGATAGAATATCCATGGACTTTGTCGGTGTTCTCCCAATAACCAAGATGGGATATGACTATCTATTTGTGGTAGTTGATAGGTTTATCAAGAAGTGTGTTCTTATGCCATGTAAAAACACCGTCGAAGGATAAGAACAAGAAAACATTTTCTTTGAAAAGACATGGGTGCACTTTGGGATACCAAGAAACATAATCTTAGATATGGATAGTATATTTCTCGATGCCTTTTGGACTACACTTTGGGAGAACATGGGCACCAATTTGAAGAGATCTACAACTTTCCATCCATAAACACATGCGTAGATAGAAGTAGTCAACAAGACACTGGTTTAGATTTTTAAGGGTTACAATCAAAATCATCCAAAGACCTCAGATGAACATTTGATTTATATTTGACACTCTTATTAAAGAGTGGTCCACTTTTATATAGGTAAGTTCCCTTTTGAAACTTGTTTTGGGTGTTTTTGTCATCACCCCTAGATGTTGTATATGGAAAACAAGGAGGAGTGGTCGAAGACATCATAGGAATGCAATGAAAGAAGGAAAAATGATGAAATGATTAGGAAAATCCATTTGCAACTAAGATATACAATGAAGAAGTCATAAGAAAAGTACAAGGCCCAACATGATCAACACTAAATTGAATAAATATTTAAGGTGGGAGAGAGATTTTCCTTGCATTTGAACAAAGAAAGGCTACAGGGTACTAGTAAGAATATCAAGGCTCTATGGTATGGTTCTTTTGAAGAATTCAAGAAGGCGGGCGGTATTTCCTTGTTGATGTTCATATTGGTCACAATCCAAGAACAATATCATGAGAATATGAATCCCCTTGTGTTTTATAGAGGTGGTACTCCTCTGTTATAATCTGAAAGATTTAACTTGATATTCTTTTAAAATTAGGGGAATGCTAAGAAGTAAGCCCCAATATCTATTGCTTGAGATAAATAAATAAAATACTATTCAAGTATCAAAGAACATTCACATAGAAGGTCCCTAAGAAAAGGACCAGGAAACTTCAAAACTGAAATAAATGTATGTACAAAATATTATATACGAATAAAGAAACCATAATATGAAAAAAAAACATTCCTCACATCCATCATAGTGTAATAAAATTTGATTTCATTCATAAGAGGGAAATATGTAAGTCCACAATTTTAGAGAGATTTAAAAGAGTATTTCATTCAAAAAATAAGGTAGTATGATAGGTGTGCTTCAAAAATATCATGCTCATAAAATTAGAGTTTGAGAAATCATTAAAGTTACACCCCAATAGTTATCTTGGGAGTTCAAAAAATAATAGTCTATTTTAAAAATAAATAAAAGGATTGTGTTCATACAAAAGGACTGGGATGGGGCTCCCATGGACCATAAAATAAAGTAGAACAGGGATGGACTTGAAAGAAGATAAAGGAGACGATCATAAATCAGTTATG
The DNA here is from genome assembly GCA_900067695.1 of Picea abies. Lineage (NCBI taxonomy): Eukaryota > Viridiplantae > Streptophyta > Pinopsida > Pinales > Pinaceae > Picea > Picea abies. The sequence goes on along the minus strand of CBVK0100410357.1, from coordinate 10,797 downwards.
GGTTCTCAAGACATGAAAATACATGATTTATGAATGAGAAGTAAGAAAGATTTGAAAATTACGAAAAGTTACCAACTCACTTACTATGATGGGTTCTCCCCCTTGTTATCTGCTTGTTGATGTGCCTTTTATGTTGCATTTAATTGGAAATCCTTGACCGGTTGTAACTACCTCTTCTTGATCTAGTTTGATTATTTTAGTTAGGGATTTCTTTAACCAATTCTCAATACAACCTCTTATTGGTGCAACAGTTATTTCCTTCCTTACTTTTATGTAAAATAACGAACTTTATAGATCTTTGAATTCAATTGAAATTTGGTGTAGTGTATCATCATTATCTTTATTTTTGTTTATAAGTCAAGCTATTAAATCCATTTCTAATTCTGAATACTCAGTCAAGCTATTAAATCCACTTCTAATTCTGAATACTCAGTCAAGCTACTAAATCCACTTCTAATGCTGAATACTCGGTCGAGCTATTAAATCTCTTAGTTGATGTAGTCTTCAATAATTCCAACTTTTCTTGAAATTTCTCCTTTGACATAAGCATAGAATTCAATATTAGATGTGGGTCTTCCATATCTCATGTTCTTCCAACTAAATCTATTTCAATCAATTTTAAATATAATTCACCCTTTTTAACACTTATAGCATCACAATCAACTAGCATTTCTTTTAGAATTTCTACTCTTTTTACCAAACGTGCTTTGAGATGTTTTATTTGGACTAGTGAAGGAAAGTCCTCCTCTTTTTTATATAGCTCACTAACACTTAATACTTTTGCAAAAAATGTGGAAACAACCCCTTTATATAATTCCTCATAATTCTCAAGATCAACTTGAAGGTATTGTCTAAAGTTTCTCATTCTTGATCCCAAGAAAACAAAATTATTTGTCAATTCCCATGTCTCAAGAATAAGGTACATTGTTTTCTTGATGTTTTCTCTAACATACCATATTATAGTAGAAAGTACACTCGATGTTCCTCTTAGTCTAGAGTTATATTATGGTGTTCCATCAAGCCTCTTCCAAATCCTCACTAGAGCAATTGGATTGGAAAATATAGGTGGGGGCATTAAAGCACTCTCTAGTTCTTTAATTATGTCTTTTAGAGTGGCATTTTCACTCTCCATTTCTCCAACTGACATTTTTAGGTATTCTCACTTAGCTTCATGAATATATACAAATATGGAAGGAGGAACTCCATTCAGGTTTAACTATGATCTCAATTTCCCTTGATCCTTTTTATTTTTTGAATGAATTTTTTCAATAACTAATTTCTTTGAACTTTTGTCAAACAAGGAACTGTGCAAATTCGGGGATTCCTCTTCAAATAGAATTGGCTCCCATGTGACCATTTCTGTTTTGATTTCTCTACTCTCCTGAATGATTTGTTCTTCATCAGTAATTCAATGCCCTCAATATTAACATCAAGATCCATATTTTCCAGAACAAATTCTTCTTCAAATGCACCCTCACTCTCTCATTACATATTTGTTCCTCTTTTTATGTTTCTAGTTATTGGGATTTTGTGAGGTCTTTCCATAATTCCCTTAGGAGGATTCTAATCACCTCCATCCTCAAAATTTTCTATTGAAGATTTCCTTTGTTCTTGAGCTGCAGACTGAGATTTTTATTTTGGTATGCCACTTTTATGAAAAGTGTTGGGAGACCTGTACTCCTTGCATTCACAACTTTTCCCCGTTGTCTATATTGATCAATGGTTCTAACAATAGTTTCAATATCGTCTTATTTTTTCTCAATAGATAATGCCTGAGCATTCTAGTTATCGCCTTCTTCTTTTCCGAATAGGAATGTACTAGAAAATGAGACATTTTAGCCTACAAATGTCATGTGTTTCATAAGAAACTAGTTAGGGTTGAACCCTTTGACTTCATATGTTATCCTTAAATTAAATTGATCAATTTGGAATGAACATTTATCAATATTTGCAGTTTTTTTCAACATTATCTCTCCAATTCTCCATGGCATATGAATAAACTGCTTTTTCCTCTTTTCATGAAAGAAATGGGCCCAAAATCTATATTGCTTGCATACTTCCACAACAAATATCTTATCTGACACATAATATGGGAGTTATGAGGGTCTTTCACAAGAACAATAAATTCTGATAATATTGAAATGCTCCATTGCTTCAAAGCTTCCTTTTTTATCCAAGAAGGATGTTGCTTCCAAAGACAATCTCAATGTGTTTGGTCCAAAAATATGTTTTTTGAAAGAGGAAATAAATGAATTGTGAACTTCATAAAAATGATACATGGCCTTCTGCTTCCATAAAGCAAGATGCCACATTTGAACTGGGTCAATTTTACAATTGTCTTGTTTAGCCAAGTGCAAAACTCTGAAAACATGTCAATATGTAATGATGAAAACCGAATAAGAAGACATGTAGAATTTTTTGTTCTTTCTGAAATTCACCAACTGGAAAGATAATTCACTAGAGATAATATTTTCCCAATCAAATATTATTTTCTCATGGATAGAAAAATACAATATATATAAAGCCATTCAGGGAATGGTAGTTGTAGATTCTTTTCTGATTACTCTTGTGAATAGCCATGCCATTTCTTGATAAGGATTTTTCAACGATCTAACCAGGATGCTTGATAGGTCTTCTGGAATCATTGTTGGGTCTTCAAGATATTCTCGTAGGAGCTCCAATCCACCATTTCTTGCCTTCAGGAAATCATTAGCTTCATCCCCTTTTAAATTTATTGTCGGCTTTGGGAGTCTGGGAATTTTCTTGAAGATCGAAGGTGCTAAAGAAATAGGGGACTCTCCTTGCACCTGAATTATTCTCTGATTCTTGTCGAATTTATCGATGCACCATGAAACCAACTCTTTGAAATCACAAACCTTTGGAACACAACCTGCTAGATCAATTCTTGGCATCCAAATTGGGTTTGAACTTCTCTATAGAGACGATAGTGAGGAGTAATACATGTCTGTTCTTGACCACTGAAACCTTTGATCTTCCTGTCTGAATGAGTTGATGGTATCTCCACATAATTGTTCCCTTCTTCTGGTTGTCATGCTTAATCAAGTTGACGGATTAATGCACATTTCTTTTCAAAACATTATTACCAAAGTAAACCTTTTATCATAATGTACTTTGGGGCACTTGATTCAAAGGAATGTTAATATGAATTAAATTTAGAATTGATGAAGGATTGCCTTGAGAAGATCACCATTAATAACGACCTTTTAACACTTAAGCCATTTCTTATTTCCGTAAGATTTGCATTAAATGTACATTGGGGTGAGTGACAAAATAGGACATGGATTACTGCGGAGCAGAAGAGAGCTAGACTAGCAGGATATGAGGATGGCGGGGGCACAAAATTAGGAGTATGTGGAGAAATAATGAAATCATCGTGGATCCACACTGAGATTTCAAGAAATTGACTAGGTATAAGAATGAATTGGAACAACGAGATCAGGGGTATGTATGGAAGAATCGTGAAATTACAGTGGCCCGCGGTAAAGCTTAAAAAAAATCAACTAGGTGTTGAGACATCATGGAGTTAATGAAATATGGCAGGTCGGTGGGTATGGCGAAGAATAATCATAATGTCTTGCGAAGCATAGTGAATTATAAGAAATTGACTAAGTATGATGAATCAGTCAAATGGAGGGGTCGCAGTGATAAATAAGTGAATCGAGCAAATGCCTTAGACCCGCGGTGAAATGTTCATAAAATTTTCTAAGCGTGGGTGCAAAATGAAGACGATGGAATGCGAGGGTGTATTTTGGGGGCCACAATATTTTGGACTAAAGAAAAGATGTATCATGAACCCATGATAAACATGAAAAATTGTGGAAAAAGAATATATATGAGAGAGTTTACAAAAGACTTAACACATTTGAGGATCAATAACTCGCTCACATTTGGGGTAGTGGTTTCTAGTGGTATGTGGGCCTAGTTGCCACTTGAAGAATGAAATCGATTTAATATCGATCAAATCAATCTCATACATATTAAAATATCTAATTTAATGTATTTGCTAATCTAACTACACTAATATTAATAAATACTAAATCTAACTATCCCAACCTCGTAGGAGCTTCAATCCATCATTTCTTTCCTTCAGGAAAACGCTTAGCTTCACCCCCTTTGAAATTAATTGTCGGCTCTGGGAGTCTAAGAATTTTCTTGAAGATCAAAGGTGCTAAAGAAATAGGGGACTCTATTTGCAGCTGAATTCTTCTTGGATTCTTGTTGAATTTGTCGATGCACCATGAAACCAACTCTTTGAAATCATATACCTCTGGAGCACATCCTTCCAGAGAAATTCCTAACGTCAAAATTTGTTTTGAACTCCTCTCTGGAAGAAACAATGAGGAGTAATACTTATATCCTCTTGACCACTAAAACCTTTGATCTTCTTATCCAAATCAGTTGATGGTATCTCCACAAAATTGTCCACTTCTTATGGTTATCATGCTTAATCAAGTTGATGGATTAATGCACAGTTATTTTCAAAACATTATTAACAAAGTAAACCTTTTTATCATAATGTACTTTAGAAACCTGATTTGTTGGAACACTAATACAACTTAAATTTAAAATTGATAAAGGATTGTCTCAAGAAGATCATCATTAATAACGACCTTTTAACACTTAAGCCATTTTTTATTTTTGTAAGATTTGCATTAAATATACATCGGGGTGAGTGACAAGATAGGAGATGAATTACCAAAGAGTAGAAGAGAATTAGAATGGCGAGATATGAGAAAGGTGGGTGGGGGGGAAGAATAAGGAGTATGTGGAGAAATAATGAAATCATCACAGACCCATGGTGAGATTTTGATAAATTAACTAAGTATAAGAATGAATTGGAACAACAAGATCGGGGGTATGTATGGAAGAATCGTGAAATTACCATGGCCTGTGGTGAAGCTTAAAAAATCAACTAAGTGTTGAGACATCGTGGATTTAATAAAGTATGGAAGTTCAGTGGGTATGACAGAGAAGAATCATAACATCCTGCGAAGCATGGTGAACTATAAGAAATTGAATAAGTATGAGAAATCAGTCAGATGAAAGGGTTGCAGTGATAGATAAGTGAATCAGGAAAATGCCTTAGACCCACGGTGAAATGTTTGGAAATTTTTCTAAGTATGGGTGCAAAGTGAAGGCAGTGGAATGTGAGGGTGTATTTTGGGGGCTATAGGATTTTGGACTAAAGAAAAGATGTATCGTGAACCCGCGACAACCGTGAAAATTTTCTAAGTATGAAAAAATAATACACATGAGAGAGTTTACAAAAGACTTAACACATTTGAGGATCAAAATTCCTACACACTTAGTATACCCCCATATTTACAGATTTACTTAGTAGTGAATGTGGAAACTTCCATGTTAGATCAGGAAACCAAGGATTGGGTCCAACTTACCATAGAGCAATTAGTACCAAAATTTCAACAAGAGTTGGAAAAAGATATATTTTTGTAAAAGAAGTCTAGAACTACCAAATAGGAGAAACATGAACTATGGAAGATAGGGTTCAAAGGGAAACTTCTAGTAAATGCCAAATGGTAATCTAGGGAGAAGGTAGAGGAAAATTTTCCTTACTCATTTAGTAAAATATTTTGGGGACCAAAATCTTCCCTAGATGCAGAGGTATGATTTCAAATGTATCATTATATAAATTTTCATCTATCTTGGTACCTTCTAGGAGAAAAAATTGGAAGAATTGGCTGTCAGGGCCCATTTTAGGGGGAAGTCCTAGTTTGGTGATTAGGGGTCTAGAAACTTCCATAACTTGTTTAAGGCATCAAATGACACTTTTTGGCATCATAAATTTGCAATCTAATATCACCCTCCTAATTATTTTCTAAACACTGTAAGATTTCCAATGGAGTAAAAATCACCTCAATTGGAGTTTGTATGTGAAATTTGTGTCTCACACAAGTTGGCATATCCTATTGATCACCATGGTACTAAGTGGATTCCCCATAATCCCCAATTACTCACACATGTGGGGATAGTCACATGTGGATGTTAAATAAGATTCTAGAGGTTCCAAAACCCTAAAACTAATATAAGTGGATTCCCCATAATCCCCAATTACTCACACATGTGGGGATAGTCACATGTGGATGTTAAATAAGATTCTAGAGGTTCCAAAACCCTAAAACTAATAGAGGGTTGATGCATGCAAAAAAACTAACCCTAATCGTAGATGGCGATGAGGCTATGTTAAATATTAGGCCACTAGGAAAAAAAGGGGTTCCATTATTTTGGTATTTTTATTTTTCCATAGTTGAGAAGAGAATAAAGGAGTGGATATTTAAGAATAATAGAGGAGGCAAGAGATTTTGTAGGAGTAGTTTAGGCCACAATGTCCATGGTAACTCCATAGTGAGTGCCCCTTTCTTTGTATTTACACTTTATAATAGAAAAAAGAGAGAAAATCATAGGCCTCACCTTCTATCTTGGTTTTCTCCAATATCAGGTTTCATAGGTCACATCTTGTGTTCATTTATGTGGATGGTATTCATTTTCTTGTTCTAATATTTCGATTTTAGCTATTTCGATAAATTTGAGCATTAAGCCAATGATGATAAATATGAGATATAAGGTAATAAACCAGGTAATAAAAAAATATAAAGTTGTAAGCTATATTGCGATGAATTATTCCAATGGAATATCAACAATAGTTTATAGATAAATTAGAAGGAAAATGGTGCACACATAGTCAGTTGCCTTGAAATTTATTTTGTGAAAGAAAAGTGAATCCCGCTTTCTCTTTGATTGAGATCTTGATCATGATGAAAGGTACTTATATATTAGCCTTATTTATTTTGATTTCATTCCATGAAAATTATTTATATGTTAGTAAGTAAATGGTTTTTGTTATAATTAATTAAATAGTAAAATTTGTATGATAGTTCATAGATAAATGTCATGCATGCAAAATGTGCATAGAATTGCATTATGCATACAAGTCTAAAACCTAGTTTAGTATTTTTAGTGAAATGGTGTCATATGAAGTCTAAGGAAGACAAAATTTCGAATGAAGTTAGCTGAAACATATCACCATGTGTCCACTAAATATTGGCCTCTAATTTTCCTTATAACCCTTTAAAATGCAAAGCATATGTAGAGGAAATGTTGCTAAAACTTGGCCATATAGCATTTGTTAGCACTATTACCACACAATGTTGCAAAGCCTTCACAAGACACTAAGACTAGTGGAACATGGAATATGTCACCACTATCACCTAGGTAATAACTTCCCTCTCTCTAGGGAAGGAATAGTATCCAACACAAGGGAGGCTTCCCTAGTAGCCTCCAAGAATAGCTAGGAAAGAAACAATCAAATTTAGTGGCTCTGGCGTAACTACTCACCCTACCACAAAGATAAGCATAGGCAAAGTAATAGAGAGGTGGTGGAATAAGACAATTTCTAGATTTAAATTATTAAGGATTCAAGCCCAATAAGGAGGCTCTCTAAGTCTATTATAAGTTAAATAGGGTCCCCAAACACTAGAAATAAAGAAAAAGTCTAAGGTTAAAGTAAAACCCACAACACATATATGTAATTATAAAAGTAAGTAAATGATTACATAAGTGAAATAAATTATTCCTAATATTATATAAAATATCTCAACTATGAAATATGTGATTTTTAGCAGTAGTAAAGTTATTACAACAGTAAGATAGTTAATTTTCGTCAGTAAAATGAAATATTCTAATAGTAAATAAACAATTATAGTAGTATAAATAATAGCCCCTCTAATCATAAAATGATCCAGTAAATAAGAGGGTTAATACTAGGTTAAATTAGGGTTTTAGTTTCCAACAAAATCATAAAATTAAACAATAGAAATCATCCCTAAAACCCTAGATGTTTTTCCTTAGATGACTATCACAACACTTCAAAAACTTAAATTAGGGTTTTAGCAATGTATTTTAGGTCAAAGTATGCATAAACACCCTAGATGTCTTGCTATTTATGGATAAAAATAAAAAATTTCAATGAATAAAATAAACCCTAAACCTAACCTTAAAATAGTAAAATTCAGTAGTATTGATTGACTATTATGGAGAAAAAAACTAGTGCGTACTATTTTGGGCATATGGGGTCAAATAAAGATTCTTATATGGGAGAAATTAAGTGTATTATTTTAGGGTGAGGCTTAGAGTTTGTTTGCAACCAAACCTAGGAAATCCTCCTAAAATATTAAGGGATGAATTAAGGAAAACATTCTCCACTAAAACACCTTCCAAGAATTTTGACAAGAAGGGTTTTTTCAAGAATGATCCAAGAGGATGAAGAACCACCACCGGAGAAATAACATCAATATAAAAATGAATTCATAAACATAACATGAAAATATAGCACTTACTTAGAACATATTGCATCCATCAAAACCCTAATTTCCGAGTCATCTAAGTAGTAGTAGAAGATCCACAAACATATCTCCCCAAAAAATGTCTCCCTAGTTAACCATCCATAGCATTCTTCATAAGAGAGAACAAGTAGAAGTAGACAAGAATGATAAATATCCACACGTATCGATGATTTGAAAGTGAGAAGTGATTCTCTTATTTATATGAGAGATATAACACCCTTCTCACACAATAAAATCCCTAAAAACATAAAATAATCCATTTATATCTCATAAACCCTAGAGATAAAGAAACAAAACATAAATAATCCATGATACATGAGTGTATAGGTCTCTAAGACCCCCAACCATGCCTCTAATATGAAGTAAACTAACTCGACAACCAATATTCCCATTCATAAGTGCTTAAAAACTCACACGCATGGCCTCAATGAGGGTATGACTTACTCAAAAGTGGGAGAAATGTGCTCAAAAGTGAAACATTTCCATGAAAGGGTGCAAAGTTTCACCTCTAAGAGGTGCCTCATGATCCAATACGTTAGAAATATCATCCAAAAGTGTCATGTCATCATTAATAAGCCCCAAATGTCACATCAAGATGCTCCATCTCCAAAAGGTGCAATGTCCCATCATCATAGTGAAATGTCCCATCATGAAAGGGTTCCATCATCCATGGAATGATGCCACATCATCTCTCCAAGTGAAACATCATCAAGAAATGGTCCAATGTCCTCCCTAGAAGGTGAAACATCCCATCAAGCCATCATCCTCATGCATGGAATGTCACATCATCAATGAGATGAAGGCCATGCCCATGTTTGCTAGGGAGTCTTGTGAATGGACCCATGTGATAAAAACCCCCAATGTCCTCCTAGGAGTTCCAAATGACCTCTCTAAGGTGGTGGGTATGGTCTCCATACAACTATGGTAGTATCCCCTTAACATCCTCCAAAGGATCCAAGTGTCAAAAAATCATGTGCAATCATCATCCAAAGATGGGGCTAATGTGGTCTGAGATGCATCATGAAGACCGAAGGCAAGGTGCACAATACAAACACAACATATAAAGTGAGTCATGTTAATACAAAATCCATTATATAGATCTCACAAAATATCCTCTTCAAACTTCACACTAGCTTACAAAATTATACAATTTTCCAAGTCTAGGTATGGAATGGTCATTATTACCTCCTATTAGATGTGCTAGTAACCAAACCAAGAGGTATGTCCCAAGGAACCCATAAATGAGTATGTGCAATGGTAGTGGTATGGATTTTTTTTTACTCCATGGGGTGGATGTCATTGATATGAAATACCATGTATAATATTCATCCTTATGAGTACCTCTGTAGAGGGAGTGCTTAGGAAATGAGGTACCCTTTACTCGACACTGTGTCTTTCCAAACCCTTATTTTCCTTTTTCTTTGTAGATTTAACCTTTTTATTTCTTTTGACATTGGATTTTATAATTCCTTTCATAAGATATCCATTCATTTCATAGGACTTGGGGTGATTTCCTCTTAGCGAGGGGTTAGAGCTCATGCTTCATTATTTTCTTTGTTTTTAATACTTTTTTTTTCTTGTCTATTTCTTTGCCCCGCATTTTGAATTATGGATTTTTATCTTTCTATATATATATCAATCTCGGGATTTCAAGCCCCTTCTTCTCATGGGATTATGAAGCACAAAATGTATTGGGATACGTGTAAAAAACAACCCAAAAGGAGGGGAAACAAATAGGAGATATATGGGATGTTCTATTCATGGTAAGGGATATGGACACATTACCCCCATTAAGGCCTACCAATAGTGCAACTTTTCCTAAGAGTAACAACACTTGACTATAAAATGATAATGACCACTAAGGTGATACATTGAAAAAGGCGTAACTCCAAATCATCATGATTCATGATCCAAATCAACTTGTGATCAACATTTTCATACCTCAAGTATTAACATTATCACTCGATATGAAATGTCAGAATGGTGTACTTGAATATGTAAATGCATCATGTCATATGAGTGAGATGAGTTGAGAATGTAATGGAATTCATCTGTGGGAAATTGTGGGTGGAGATTCTGAAACGGCATCATTGAATGTTCTATCTAGAATGTGGATCATGGAGAAAATTTCTCCTCTAGTTATCCCTATATGTGAGGGGGTAACATATGGATCCAACATGGGGATATGTTCTCACCATAGAGAGCATGAAAACCTCAACGGTCTATGGAAATCCTACACCTGCACTATGCATCAAACTAAAAACTCCTAATACATTCTAACATAAAATCATAAGAAAAGATGAGTAGGGAGATACAACACCCCTGGTATTGTTGGATTACTGAGAGGGGGGGTGAATCAGTAATAGCGTGATTATAATCCTTTTTCTTCAAATGTTATATCAATGTAGAATTATTA
>CBVK0100410356.1:0-12507 GCA_900067695.1 Picea abies | reverse complement strand
ACACTCTTTCCCTACACGACGCTCTTCCGATCTCACCAGCTGGTTACAACAATAACATCTGACTTTACTCAAGTCCCTCGCAGAACTTCTTTTCTTTTTGCTCTTTGCAGCAAGAGCAACATTCTCATTAGCTCCATCTGTCTTCTGTCCACTGCTTTAAGATCCTTTCCGGATCTCCTCCGGAGTGAAATCATCCCACAGTCTGCTCCAATCTGGAAGATGCTCACGACCCACCACACACTTCACGAAACTTCTCATTCCTTGGTGAAACCTTTCAAGGCTATCCTCACCAACTCTGAATCCGATATGACCTCTCCAACTGCAGCCAACTCATCTTTCACTTGAGCTACCCGGGTAAGATAAGAAACACTCTCCTCCTTACCCATCTTGGTATCATGCAGCTTAGCCTTCAAGGCCATCTTCTGGTTTTCATTTTTCGTCTCAAATAAGTTCTTAAGTGCATCCCACATCTCTTTGGTTGTCTTCTTCACAGCCAAGTGTGGAATAAGGTGATCCTTCACCCCATCTAGAATAATCCTCTGAGCTTTGGCCTCATTGACCTCATGCAAATCCAAAGAAATAGGATCTGTTGTGGGAACCACAACAACAGAACTAACATAGTTCCAAATCTTGTTCTCCTTGAGAACAGCTGACATCCGGACCTTCCACTGCAAATAGTTAGAAATGCCATCCAACAGATCCTCAAATCTAATACATGCAGCCATATTCCCTGTCATAGCTCAAGGAAAACAATCACAAATTTTCCCCCTTCAAACTTGCCCAAAAATCTCACTCGTCACTGTCACTCAGAGCCCAAGCTCTGATACCATGTGGAAATTTAATGACAAAATCATCAAGCTAATATTTTGTCATACACTTAGAAACCTAGAGATAATTGTCTTGCATGAACTCTGAAATGTCTAAAACCCACATTCAGAAATTACCATAAGCAGAAATACACATTTCTAAGTAATTATGCAGCGGAATAAACACAATGAACAGCATTCAACCAACCATGAATAACTCAGAAATTTAGGCAATGCCAGGGAAAACCCCGTTGTGGGGAAACCCATGAGAGAGAGATTTAATATTCAGCTTCAGGAAAGTACATATCAGCAGCAATAACACAATTTCCAGCCAAGAGAAAAACCACTTACAACACCCGAAAACTGTCCCAAAAATTTCTGCCTCGATTTTCGTGCCAAGTCCGTACTGTTGTACGACCCACCTAGAAAATCTGCACCTCAAAATCTATGCAAACAGTCTGCTATACAGATTGTTCTGTACGACCCAACAGCAAGAAAACTGCTCAAAACAGCCTCAAAAATCGTGCCAATGCTGCCTCGATTTTCGTGCCCTCTTCCCCTTGTTGTACAGACTGTAAGGATCCATACAATACGGCCTCCAACAGCAGAAAAATGACCCAACACCCAAACAAAAATTCCTCCTTGAGATTTGCGTCCAATATCTCTTGGGAAATGCGCCCTCTTTGCTGCCCTCTTTCCTCTCTCAAGCTTTCTCAAAAAATCTCTTAAACTCCTCTCGTTGTGTCTTGCACACTACCCAATGCAATCTTTTATAAAATCTGAAAATGACATTTTCCCTCCAAAGTGTCTTTTCACCTTCCCCAACCCTAAATCCAACGGCCAAGACCTAATCTAGCCTTTACAAGATCAAGGGCCATGATTCATTCCCTCCAAAATAAATCACTTAAAATATTAAAGTACATTTCACTTTATTACATAAGTGCACTTTATGAAATAAAATCACTTTAATATTAGAAGGTACACTTTATTAAAAAGTCACTTTAATAAAAGAACCACTTGATCACAACTTTATAAAAACCCATTATAAAGTCAAGTGTCTAGTAGTGTAGGTACAAGGTAACTTCCGCATACAAGACACATATGCGGAGTACCTCCCAAGCTAAAAAACTAACAAAGGGCACACCCCTTGGCTATTATGCATTGCTATTTTCTAAAAACGAAATTGAAAGAGCTCTTGTGGCTTTGGCTCTTGGGACTAAAAACCTTAGAGAAGAAGATTAAGTTCAGTGGTGAAACTATCCACCCTAGTTGATCGTAGAGGAGAGATCATATAGATCTTTCATTGTGCTTCATTGTGGCTGAGTTTCTCATCTTGGCGGCTAAGTTTCTCATCTTGGTGGTTGAGTTTACTCATTTTGGGATCGTGTTTACCTCGAGGGCCGATTTGCAGCTGGTATTGCCGAATTTCTTTGAGCAGGGGTCGACTTTTCCCTTGAGAAGGGCGCATCTTTGCAGCTGGGCCGAGTTTTCTTGTGGGCAGACTTTATCCTCTAGAGAAGGCCGAGGTTCCCATTGTTTGTGTCGAGTTTTACTTGCAGCAGAGTCGGTTTCCATTGTGGAGTTGTTTGTTGTTTCCCGTGGAGCATTTCTTTCTTAATGGGGGCTGAAATATTTGTGGTGGAGGTCGTTGTCTTATTGGATAGCAAATCGTGTGGCTGGGGAGGCTGCTACAGCCATCATTTCTGGTCAAGTTTGGTGCACATTCGTCCAGTAACGGTACCAATCCCTTGCAATGTGTTTCAAGACCAAATATGTGAGTCATCTTGCTGTGTAAAGGTACTTATCAGATTCATAATAAAGCTGGGCCTTTTTTAGCTATCTATATTGTTGTTATAACCTTTGTTTGTGCATTCGATAACGACAGCATTGCTTTTATATTTTGTATGGATCATACATGTCTTATTTAGAACCAAATCTCACATTTAATCATTGAAAACATAACTGTTAACACCCAACAGCAAGCCCATTAGTCTAACAGCAGCAGGCAAGATAGTGACAGTGAGTTTGGGGGTTGTCGAGCAAGTGTTTGACAAAGTTTTAACTCAGAAAAGTACCAAACATATAACAGCAGTGATAAGGAGTTTGTTACGGCGGGATCTGGGCACAATAGTAAAGTGTTTGACGAAACCTCTCAACCAAAACAAGCAATAAATCATAACAGCAAGGAACAAATATATATACCAGTAGTAGGAGGGACATTACATGTTGATTGTAGCGGCTCCACAAATAGAATTTTGGTGGAACTCTCCGAGTCCCCCCGGCTCCAAGCACTGTGGTTCCCTCTCAAAGCCCAAGTTCATAATCATAGTTGAAATTGAGGTAATTTCTCTGATGCAAGCAAACATTCGTTGGTTTCCTAGTTTTTCCGTTGGGGGCGCTTTGATTGGATTCAACTTGGATCACTCTAGCTTCCTTCAACCCAGCCCCAAAGAAAATTCGATCATTTCTAATCTGATTTCAAGCCTCAAGCTAATCTTATCTGCATTTAGAAGCTCCAGAGTCCACGCCCATTCATTGTGACCAAACCATTTTGAACAGGATCATGGATTATAAAGAGCTCAGGGAGACCAAACAAGCCTTGCAAAGGCATGAGGAATCCATCAGAGTTCAGGGCAGCTCCTTACAGTCACTCTCTAATCAGATAACAATTCAGACAAACAGCTCCAATCTCAAGGTGGAGATCATCATGGGTATTTTTCTTCAGCAGAAGAAGCACATTTCAACTATGGAAAATGAAATTCATGAATTGCATCCTCTCCTGGTCTATTTATCAACTAAGAAGTATGGTGAAACCAATGCTATGGCTCTTTCAGTAATCAGATCCCCTAAGCCAGATATGGAAACCGAGGTCCAAAGCCATTTGGCCCGGGTGGAAGGACAAGCAATATTGTTGAAGACAAGAAAGCAACCGCAGGAGGCAAGGTGGCAACTGTTAGTTGACTCTCCTTCTGATCCATAAACAGAAATGTATTTTAATGTTTATAGGATTTGAGGTCTCTTCTGTCGAATATATACTATTAGACATTTCAAAATAATGTTGTACTGGAAGTTTCCCTCAGCTGGTAGCGTTAGCCTTGGACACAGTCAGGATCCTTTTTTGGTCACCAAAATTCAGGCAAGAATCCATTTTTTATGTAACTTTGTTGTGAGTTTATGCTGCAACTTTTTATTAATATAAAATTCCCCAATTTCGGTTATAAAAAAAAAAGGTGTGCCTTAAGGGCTGTAGCATTGTGGTAATGAAGTACTCTTAAATGGTATTTATTCTCTTGCACTGCTAGATGAAATTGGGCTGAAGGGAAGTAAAATGTTATTGTTGTAATTTAATATTTCAGCTCAGCCCTAAGGTTGAAAGTTCACATGGAATAGATCCAAAAAACTTCATGTTTGAGGTGAAATTTTGGAAGTTGCATTAATTGCCCGATTCTTGAATTTCTACAATAAGCTCAATTCCCTTGCACTCTGCACTTGAACCATGCTCCATTGAATCTTCCTCCTCCTCTTTTAGGAGCCCCACGTCCTCTAGAGGTGTCATAATTTCCCTTGAATTGTTGGCTAGTACCATTTGTGATGGCCTCTTCTCCTTTTTTCAATTAGTTTATCCTCTTCCAAACAATGTTTATACCTCTGCCTCTTGCTGCTCTACCTCAAGAAATTTGTCGTTTTCTTGACAATGTGTCTTTGGCCTTCAAGGCAAGCTGATATGCCTCCTCAACAAAACAAATTCTCACCATGCTAAGCTCATATTGGATAACATATCAGAGAGCATTAATGTCTTACAATAGCCTCCGTCGTACTCATCACTTTGTTCAGATCTAATCGACAACCTTTAGAATTCTTCGATGCATTCCTTCATGTCGATCACCCTCTCTCTCGGGTATTGAAGCTTCCTAAACAAATTTAACTAGTAGTGCACAAGCAAAAATTTACCCTTCAACTTGGCAACCGTGTCCCAATCCTTTGTTTTCTCCTTGCCCTTTTTCATCCAATTGCAAATTATCCCACCACGGGGATGCATGCCCTTTCAGCTTGGTGCATGCAAACTTCACTCTCTTGAAGTCTTCAATTTGTTTGAATTTGAAGAACTTCTCCATGTCTCCAATCCAGTCAATTAATTCCTTTAGGTTTAAGCTTCCTGAGTAGGGGTTTCCGCTTTTAGTCTACCTCTCAAATCTATCAATGCCCTTATAAGCCTCTCCTCTAGAATTTGGGCTTCTTCAACTTCTTGTGGAACTTCTAGTTCTTGCTCATCATCACAAATATCCATAGTAACTCCTCTTCTCTAGGTTGCTCCCATGGCATCCATCCTAACAGACATGGCTTCAACAACTTAGTAACTTCCCTCGACCCTAAACTGGTATTCCTACTCCTCTTCTGTGTGCCACATACTATTATTTTCTTGTGAAATTTCCCTTCTCATAGTTCTACCCAGCAATTGTCCATTCGAACTATGTCTTGCTCCCATCAAGCTCTCTTTGCTAGAATCATTTTTGCTCACATGCACGTATCAAAACCGCTTTGATACCACATTGGTGCAAGCTACAAGGCTGCAATTAAAACTCAAAGCACACAACACACAAATTTGGAAGTGCACATACTGTATAATTAAACAAGCATGCAATGGAGAAAACCACACTTAACCAGTACATTGATTAACCTTCAAAACATCAAAAGATTTACATGCATGCCTCAATGACCTCTTACTATTGTTCTAACTCTAGGCCAAAATTCTTCACCAAAAACATCAAAAATGACATGCCTGCTAATCTAAGTCCCTACTAGGCCGACAATGGCATTCTTGGGCTTTGTTTCTTCTTGTTTGTTGCAGTTGTGAGAGTATTTAACCTCTCTGTTTCCTTCTTCTCTACTCTCATCTCTCCCCTTCATTTTTTTCTCTTCATTTTTATCCCCTATCTCTATGAGTATTCTTCTCCTTTGTGAGAGTTGGAATCTGTGAATGTCACCTCCTTTCCGAAAAATAATATTACTCATTCAACAAGCACCCATTGACCCCAGAATGGTGTTGACCTCAATGTTGAGATCCCAACCAAGAGACATGGAGGATTCAAAGTTTTGAATGCAAGTCCTCTTCTTATCTTGTCAACTTCTCCTAAGGTTCAACTTGTTGGTGAGTTTATGGTCCTCGATCTAGAGGGAGAGATCAGATGGTAGGCATTTCCGAGAAATCTATCTAAGGTTCTCCTTGTCCATACCTCCCAATTGTCCGCATGATTTCCAACCGTCAATATGGTAGAGAGATCTGACAAATGAGGGAAACACAAGCTCCTCCACACTGCTCTCTTTCTCCTCTAATGCGTCCATCCTACTGCAAAATGGTGTATAATGGAAATAATTCGCCAATCTCAAAAGCTGTCCCTAGAAGAGAGATGTTCCTACATCAGTGCTACAAGGAATCAAGGAAAATTGAAAAAATGATATCAAGAAAATGAGGAAAAATTGATCATCTAGACAGCTTACAATGCGACAACACAACAACAAGTGTGAAATTGATGTTAAGTCAGCAATAAGTCGGGAATTTTAGAAGGGCAATGCAGATGAGGAGATAGAGAACTTGACTCTAGAAATACAACCAATCTTAGTAAGTGTGAAAAGAGTAAAGAATAGGCAGTTGAAAACAAGAGAAACTCACATCTCTAATAATAAATTGTGTTTAATAGAAGAGAAAAGAATGAGTAGAACCATGTCCTAATCCATTGACTGCTTATTCCAATCTGCTTGGGTATCGTTATGCAACAACTCTTTCTAATTGGTGATCCTTAACCACAAAGTATTCTACTAAAATAGTATAGTCCAAGAGGATAAGCCCCATCTTTCTCCTATAATCCACTCAAGTAAGCAAATGCAACCAATATATGATACAAGAGGTTTGATGTCAAGCATAACACAAAGTTAAAGTCTCTGGTGTTTTTTATTATCAAGATAGAAGATTCAGAGCAGAAATAACAAATATAGCAAGATTTAGAGCAGAAACGATAGATTATAACAGCAATAGGCAATTGTAGAAGAACCAGAATACCACACAAAACAAAACCTTTGTTGATGAAAACAATGTTCACTTGACTCTTCGAGGAGGCAACCTCTAGATGAGCAAAGCTCAATTACAATAAGTTTCACCAGACATCACATTACTTGGTTCTACTTCATTATATAATTTCTATCTAACCTCCTAGGAACTTTCTAGCAGGCCGAACCTTCTAGTAAGCCTTCTTACAATTATCGCTTTTACAATATATCTACTACATGGGCCTTATTTAATAGAGATGGCCTCAAAACATTGCAACCTATCTATCTACTTAAGGGGGTTATGGTAGGACCCTAACATACCCTCCCCCTTATAAAGCAGCATTGTCCTTAAGGCTGGAGATGAGGGAATTGAAGGATTTTTGTTGGTTCCCATGTGGCATCCTCGGGCTGTGAATCCTTCCATTGTATCAAGACCTCTTGTATAGTGCGCTAGAGGAGACGTCGCTCTCTTTTGTTGAAGACAGCCTCAGGATGCAACCAAATGGAACCTTCTTCATCTAGTTCTAGAAGGCAAGTTTGAATACGAGAATTAGAGCTGACCACTTTCTTTAAGCAAGAGACATAAAAGATTGGAGAAATTTTAGAGTGGCTTGGAAGTTCCAATTCGTAAGCTACTGGACGAATAAGTTTGAGGACTTTATAAGGGCAATAAAACTTGGGAGAAAGCTTTTGGTGGTGGTTGTCTTTGAGTGAGGCCTACTTATAAGGCTGTAAATGGAGGAACACCTGATCCCCTTCGACAAAATGGCATTTGAAACGATGTTGATCAACCTGTTGCTTCATCCGATTTTGAGCCTATTAGCACACTTTTTCACTCTCCAATTGTGCTGATATAACAGAAAAAAACAGTGATGGAAAAGCAGCTAATTAAAGGAGAAAAGCCCCAAATTGTCACGGGCTAGACCCCTCTACATTTGGGCTGGTGCTTGCCAGCCTCAGGGGGGAGTCCCTAGGGTACTTTGATGCTGTCTTGAAGTCTGATTTTCTGCAAAAAGTGACAAAAAACAGCTGCTGATATGTCTTGGACAGTGTGTAAAAACTGCCCAAAATGTGGGGGAAGAGATACTTTTGTAGCTTGGAGGGATCCTGCAGGGTTAGCACAAAAGAAGATAGAAGAAAACCGAAGAGAAACTACTCAAGAGATAGACAGATATCACAATGAATAGGATGAACTACTAATCTAATTGCAAAAATTACACAAAGTACCAACAAGAAGGAATGTTCGGAAACAAACACAAAACTTCTTTATTATAGGCTTGCCAAAGGGTTGATTGCGCCAC
Organism: Picea abies; assembly: GCA_900067695.1. Taxonomy (NCBI): domain Eukaryota; kingdom Viridiplantae; phylum Streptophyta; class Pinopsida; order Pinales; family Pinaceae; genus Picea; species Picea abies. Next base: position 4,355 of record CBVK0100410356.1, on the reverse strand, counting down.
AATCAACAAGTCCACAACCGGTACAATGATCACCCTTGCTCTAAGAGAAAGTAGCTGGACTAGAGAATGAGAGAGAAGGGAGAAGAAAAGAGTATGTTGTTGCTACAAAAATCCGACCAATAATCAATGTAGACCATCCAATATATAGTACCAATGGCAGACTTACAAAGGAAAAGAGACTATAGCACATAGGAGGTAGAATAGAGAGAGTAAGCATGTGCATGAATGAGGAAAAGATAAGTGGGAGAGATAAAGGTGCATGCGCATGAGAAAGTGGAGTGAAGATCCCACATGTGAGGAAAGAATAAGTGTTAAGGCGTGGTAAAAGAGAGAGGAGGAGGAGTTGCGCACTAGAAACCTTGAGGAATGCGCATGGGAGTGTGAGAATAGGAGAGCAGTGTGAGGAAAATAGGAATTGGGGAATGAGAAAAGTAGAGGTTAGGAAATAGGTTAAGTGCATGCTAAAAGGGAGGCTGCAATTAATGAGTGAAAGGGAGGAACCAATGCGCATAAGAGAGAGAGAGAGAGATGCACCTTATTTTTTAGGGAGGGCGCACCATAGGAAGAGTAAAGTAAGAAATTTAGAGCCCATGTGTGAGATCTAAGCTCTAGATAGGCGCACATGTGGAGGAAAAGACTTAGGAATAGGAGAGAGAGAGAGATGTGGCACATGCAAGGTGGGAGGAAGGAGAGTGAGAGGTGCATTCTAGGAAGTGTGAGGGAGTAAATAAGCTTGAAGCAATGCATTTTGTCTTTATGAAGGAAGAGAAACGCATGGAGGATATTTTTGGGAATCCAACGCATGTCAAAACACTAAATTGGCCAAGTAATGCATCAATTAGCCAAGGAGGAAATTAGCCCTATTTTTTAGAGATTTCCCTAATTTTTAGGAAATTAGTGTTTAAGAGCAAATTCAGAGGAATTTTGGGAAATTGACGCATGGAAAGTGGAGTTATGGAAAGTGAGGAAACATTAGTGAGAAAAGTTAACCTTGATTGGCTAAATCATCTCCATGGGATTGCCACGTCACCTATGCGCCACCTCGTCACTTGCTTTAATTCTCATTTAATGCTTTTACCTTAGAAAGTGTGCCCTTCACCAAATTATGCCAAGTAGATGCCACATCACACTAAAACTCTGCCAAATGTCGGTATATGGGCTTGCCACTTGTCACCTATGGAACCAACCACCCCTGCTACATTTTGCAATTGGCCTATACAAAATGCTCTTTGTCAATTTTGGTCGACGAAAGTGGAGTTATGGAAAGTGAGGAAACATTAGTGAGAAAAGTTAACCTTGATTGGCTAAATCATCTCCATGGGATTGCCACGTCACCTATGCGCCACCTCGTCACTTGCTTTAATTCTCATTTAATGCTTTTACCTTAGAAAGTGTGCCCTTCACCAAATTATGCCAAGTAGATGCCACATCACACTAAAACTCTGCCAAATGTCGGTATATGGGCTTGCCACTTGTCACCTATGGAACCAACCACCCCTGCTATGAATATAAACTGCTAAAAATAGTATCTGGCTCCTGAATTTTAGGAAACTGTCAAAAACATTCAAGATGACTAGGAGAACTTCGCCATGTGTCAAATGTCTAAAAATAGACACTACTAAAAATAGAATCTCCTCGCATGTCAATGATAGCATACTCATCGGATTAAGTTTTTCGAGAGGAATCGAAATCCGCAATCATAATTGACATGCAAGCCCTGGTGCTTCACCTACTAAAAATAGACATCACGCACGTCACCCGAAAATGGTCCAAAAGACTCGAAATGTCTCAGGGATCAATATTGCACACTCAGAATCTCAATCTGAGGCCTAAAGCTCAACCTGCTAAAAATAGAAAGCTCTTGCATGTCGCCCGGAAAAGCGTCATCAAGCCCAGAATCATGCAAGGATCAACCCTATATGCTTAAAACTGCTCAAGACTGTCAACTGAGTCTCTCAAACACTGTCTCCTAAAAAGTAGGGACATATGTTGTATGTTTATCTCTCTCAAATGCATAAGAAACCAAGCTAGCTCTAACTCTGAAACAAAAACCACCATATACCGATCATGTACCTGTCTTTGATGGGAACCAACCTCTGACAACCACAAGTGCTAAACTCTAGGAAAATATCGGAATGCCAGCCAAAGTAGTGCATGTTGGCTCTTAACCCTCAAGATTTTCAAGGGTGAAAATCTAGGGGTTAACAGAGCCATGACCGGATTATCCTTGAGAGTGCGGAGAATGTCGACTCGATATGTGAGGGTTTTGTCTACCACTTACACCTTAGAGACTCCTGGTAAGTAGGATAGAACTGATAGGAGCTTTTGGCCAAAGATAACATCAAAGGGAGTCATCTGAGTGACACCATGATAAGTTGTATTATACCACCATTTGGCTAGTGGTAACCACTAGAACCATTGGGATTGCCTCTATGAAGTAAAGCACCGCAAATATGCTTCCAAGCACTTGTTGACAGCTTTAGTCTAACCATCAGTTTGGTGGAGATATGCAGTGTTGAGATTCAATTGAGTACCCTAGAGCTAAAACAACTCTTGCTAGAAATTGCTAGTGAAGGTCGGGTCACAATCAAGTACGGCATACCATGGAGTTTAGATATATTATCCATGAATACTTGAGTGACTGTAGAGGCCTTGAAGTGGTGTTGGAGAGCACAAAAATGGACATATTTGGAAAGGCAATCAACCACAACCATGATTACAGATTTATTGCCAAATTTTGGTAACCCCACAATGAATTCCATAGAAATGTCAACCTATACAACTAGTGAAATGGATAAAGGTTGTAATTCGCCTAGAGGTTTCACTATCTCTCCCTTGTGTCATTAGCAAATGTCACACTCTACCACAAAGGTGCGGATGTCCTTCTTCATGCCTTCCCAAAAAATATGAATGTTTGATCCTTTCATATGTTTATGAAACCCAAAATGACCTGTTGTGGGAGAGGAATGTAGTTCAGATAAAGCGCTTGATTTAAATGTTCACTGCTTGTTCAAATAAAGATGTCCTTTATAGCAAATCTCTTCATTTTGCCAAGTGTATCCCTGATATGCATGGGGTTCCATTTAAAGTTGTTGGATCAGTATAGTGATCTTGGGATCTGTTAAGGCAGGCGTCATTCAACTAATCTGTGACTATGAAGGAGAGTGAAAAGAGGGACCCTTCCTCTTCACACTTCCAAGAGAGCACATCTACTACCACATTCTCCTTGCCTTTCTTATAAATTATCTCATAGTCATATCCCAACATTTTGGTGACCCATTTTTGTTGCTTAGGGGAAGAAATCCTTTACTCTCGGAAGTATTTCAGGCTGTGATGATTGGTTTTAATCTAGAAACATTGTCGGAGTAGGTATGGATGCCAGATATCCACGCATGCAATATAAGCATCATCTCTTTTTCATAAGTTGATTTTCCCAAGTGCCTCTCACATAATTGTTTGCTGGTAAAAGACAATGATCATCCCTCTTGCATGAGTACTACTACGATGCCTTTACCCGAGATGTCACATTCCAAAACAAAGGTTTTAGTGAAGTCAAACAGAGCGAGTACTCAGGTTGAGCGAGTACTCAGGTTGTACACATAGCATTCTTCAAGTCCTAGAAGGCCCATTCTGCAACGCCATTCCAACTGAAATCATTTTTTCAGCAAAGTTGTAATGGGAGTTGCCATCTTACCATAGATCCTTACGAAATCTCTATAATAACTACTCAGACAAAGAAAACCTCTTTAAACTTTTAAGATTTTTGGCCCTTGGGGCAAGGCCAATTGTTCATCATTTCAATTTTCTTTTGATCCACACACAACATCATGACAAACAATATGGCCCAAATATTCCACTTCAAAGACACCAAAGGAACATTTGGATTGCTTAAGAAAGAGTTGATGATCAACATGTAGTTGTAAGACCTGATCCACATGAGTGACATGGGCTTGCCAAGTTTTACTATAGATCAAGATGTCGTCAAAAAAGGAAAGGACAAAATGATGCATAAAGTGTTTAAATATTTTGTTCATGAGACTCTAGAAGGTGGAAGGTGCATTGCAAAGGCCAAAGGACATCACCAATAACTCATAATGGACTTCATGAGTGCGAAAAGCAGTTTTACGAATATCTACCTCTTTCATGCAAATCTGGTGATAGTCCTGTTGAAATTAGTGCAGCTGCAAGAGCTATTCTCCAGGAGGATGGCATAAGACCCTAGTGTGGGCCCCCAATGTATTACAAGAGTTCTTGGTCAAGGACCAAGAAGTAAGTCCCTAGATGTGTTCTAGGGCCCCTGGATGTGTTCCAAGGAATCCTTGCTCGGTGCTTGGATTAATCCTTGGATGTGTTCC
>CBVK0100410355.1:0-12507 GCA_900067695.1 Picea abies | reverse complement strand
GAAATGTGTATTACAAAAATGATGTCTAAACATCTCACTAGCTTAAATATTCTTGGATTATATTTACATTTGGGTTTGGCCAAGGGATATTACACCCACAGTCAAATGGCGCGGTAAAATCATTTAACAAAATCATTGAGAATGAACTAACAAATATTTGTAATGTCAACAAGGATGATTGGGACCTCAAACTACCAATAGTATTATGGTCCTACAAGACCACGTCCAAGAATTCGATAGGGCACATGCCATTTAAACTGGTATATGGCCAAGAGGCATTTGTACCATTAGAATTTCTGGTACCCAATTTGCACATAGTAGCAATTACACACACGACAGAATGAGGCATAGTACAGAAGAGACTAAATCAGTTGATGACCATGGAGGAAGATCGGATCCTAGCAAGGTTCCACCAAAAATTTTAGAAAGAAAGGGACAATTCTTGGCATGACACACACATCAAGAAGAAAACTTTCAAGGAAGGAGATTTCACATCAAGAAGAAAACTTTCAAGGAAGGAGATTTAGTGTTGATGTACGATAGCAAATCCATTCATCACCTAGGAAAACTCAAAATACACTGGTTAGGACCACATGAAGTAAAAAATGTCATAGATGGGGGAGTTGTATAGTTGAAATACTTAGAAGGTACAAGAATCAAAGGGATGATCAACAAGAGTTGACTAAAACTGTACAAGGATAGTCGACCACCCACAACTTGAAAGTCATCGTGCAGTAAAAAAAAAATAAAAAAATAGGATATTAAACGGTACCAACAGAGGAATAGAGGTATAATGTGCCGAAAGGATAAGGAGAACACACACTTAATAATACAAACCCAATGAATACAAGGCCAACGACCAGGTCAAAATGAAAACAAGTGGGAAAAGTAAAGATAGAAAAGACAGTACTAAATGACGAAGGTATGTAGAATTGAATGTTGGAAAGGACTGATGGGATGCCAAATTAATTGCACCAACTGGAGACGGTGAGGGAGATTAATGGAAAGTATGAAGGAATCAAAGGTTCATTAAATCCATAATAAAGGTAGCATCTTCGAAAATATTCATACGATTCCCATACAAAGCACGGATGTAGGAGCAAACAACTTATTGTGAGATTGGAAAAGATAGAGAGCGATAGAGCCTACGGAGAATAGAGCGAAGTTCATAGAGGTTACAGAGATCATTGAAATTAGTTAACGATCAAAATTCACCACCATGGAACTACCAAAGCAAGCAGAACCAACCTAGATTCACCACCATGGAACTACCAAAGCAAGCAGAACCAACCTAGACTGTTAGACACTCCAGAGTTAGAACTAAGGCACATGTACAATCATAGGAAAAAGAACAGTAACCACCATATGTTGTCAACGTTGATGAAATCCCATGACCAGATACAACACAGATGAACCCCACACCCATGGTAGAATAAAACCAACACCCAACACCTAAGGGCATGAATGTGGATATGCCGGTAGAGGAACAGGAGCAACAGAACCAAGGCACAAGTAGCCTAGCACAACTAGAGAAGCTTTAAGAAACTTTGAGAGTTAATGGGATGACTACAAATCAGGAAGCAGTAGTCGAGCCAGACAAATCTCAAACAACCATGTCAGACCACCCACAGGAAGGAGGAGTTGAAAATGTCACAGGCTGGCCAGAACAGTATGTCGAAGAATGATCGATGGAGGGCTGGCCAGAACAGTATGTCGAAGAATGATCGATGGAGGCTGGAACCTCGTGTCAGCCACTACCGAAAAAGGACAAACAGTGGGTAACTAGTTCACCATGCAAGAAACTCATTGCGGCCATTTTTTTACCACATATACCAGAAGGGGTATGGGTGAAATCAAACTTTCTAGGTTATGTCAAGAAGCTAAAATACTCAGACCATAATGTAACAAACACAAAGAAGTTCCCGAAGTTCGTAAATAAAATATACCTATAAAATGTGGGTCTAGATGCAAAAACGTGAATTTTAGGCTAGCTAGAGCTACCACACTTTGGCAGAGGACAGTACACAAGCAGTTGCGTCAAACAATTGATGGTGGTCACACATGGTATGGATATATGGTTGGAAAATCTTGTCTCGATATACATAGAGCTCATTTCATGCATTATAGGGCTTCCATCCCAAGGCATGGACCTCGCATAATTTCTCGACAACAAAACAACAGAGAAAACACTCATGGAAGAGATGAAAAAGAAATATGGCACTGATAGGGGGACGCAAGGAATAATCATCAAAAGAATCAATGATGTCATGACCCAAATGGATGCAAAAATCATGGCCTGCAAGCTGCTAAGAAAATTCCGCAAGGAGGAAGGCAAAAATCATGGCCTGCAAGCTGCTAAGAAAATTCCGCAAGGAGGAAGTCTCGGCTGGGGTTTTCGTAGTTGCAACACAATGTGTCGAGGGCACCACAGTTAGATGGGCACCCTATCTTTTGAATTTATTTCTAGATGACTACAAGGATGGGTAGGATCTAGGAACAAAATTTCATTACTCATGGCTGCTCATGCTAATAGCCATTATGGGATGGAAGGAACCAAAATATGTATTTTTTTCTACTAGACCCAAACCTAATCATAGAGAGAGATGTTTATCACTTGGCATCATGTCAAACTCTAGGAATAGAAAGATGAATTCATCCATATTCGAAGGATATCTACATGATCTACAGGAGTCTATTGCCAACCTCTAGAGAATAACACCATAGGTTGTTGCATACTATCAAGACATTTCCAACTTCAAGGCCACTCAACATGCGATGTGGATACAGGCGCGGAAGTACCCCAAGAAGCAGTGGCTACAATTGCGCTATTGGATTATGGAGGGAAACATAGAAATGGTCATCAGGGATTGGGAAGACAACTGAAACATTCCAGTCCTCACCCAAGACATAACTGCAAGGATAGCGGAAGAGGAGGCAGGGTAGGAAGAAACACAGCTTCAGGAGGTCCCAGTACCCAAGAAACCAAGAATGAGCTAGACCAAAACAAATAAGACAAACGAAGGGACAGCTAATATGGGGACCCAAAAGGGGAAGAATAATAATACACAGTCGGCCCAACTACAACAAAAACATGTTGATGTAGTGCAGGGGACTACACCAAGTCCCAATCCACAAGAACCAGGCCTGACTAAGAGGCCAATCCACAAGAACCAGGCCTGACTAAGAGGCCAACTACTCAGATGGGGGGTACGTGCAAAAATATGAAGGCACAGAGAACACATCCAAAATACACGATCATGGAGGATGATGCAGATATGATAGCCCAAATGGTTCAAGATCATACATCCGAGGATTTTGAGAATGTTGTGCACCATAGGGACAAAATTCATTAGGATATAGCATACATGCGACAGTTTCTCAAGCAGATCAAGGAAGCACATGAAGCAAGAAGCAACATAGGAATAGGGTCGTCAACATCACAGACAGGAAAAGAACCTGAAGCAAGTGACCAAGATACAGTCCAAACAATACTGTAACTGAGTGAAACATTCCACATTACACCTATCATGTTGCACATGGATGAGATCGTGGGGTAGACACCCCTAAAGGAATTAGCTCAACTCCAATTGGTATTGTCGCAGATACCATCCAAAGTTGTACACAAATTACAGGTTAGCATTACCCAGGACGTACAGTCTTGTGAACGCATAGACACAGCCAAATTATAGCAGGACAAGGATAAACGAGACATGCTAGAATTGATATATGAGAAGGCCAAGCTTGAGAGCCAAGACGAGAAGGAGTGCATGAATGGATTGGAACAAAAATTTCTTGGAACTTATGAGAAGATACCAAAGACCACGCAGAAGACCAAACTCACAGCAACAGAGAATATTGATCAGATAGCATAGGAAATCGATCAATATCATAAGGAGATCAAGAATCTCTATGAGCATCTCACACCTACCACTCCACCAAAAGTAAGGGAGAAAAGGAAGAAAGAGGAAACAGAGTAGCTACATGAGATAGAGCGACAGGTGTAGAAGGTGACTTGTTCAATAATGCAACACAAATTTGGAAGAAGCTAGACGAGGATCAACAAGTCCAGCAGTGGAACAAGGAAGAATAAAGAGCAAGTACAACTATCCAGGACCTCAAGCAGAGGCAGAAGACAATGTCCATCATGGAGTGCGTCAAAGGGGCATAGGATATGAAGAAACTGAAGGAAGGAATCACCAATATGAAAACATAGAAAAAGGAGCACCAGGCTCAAATGGAATTGCATCAAGAGTGAGTAGCCAAAGTCAATTAAAAAGCAGAGGAAGCCAATACATATATGGAACAAACCTAGGTAGAGTGCACAGGGTTTCTCAGTCATGCGATTGCAATCCAGACAATAGACACACTAGGGGAGAAGATCGTGTAGGCTCAAAAACAAGTAGTGGACCTCAAGGAGAAGTTCAAGGCGATCACCAGGGAGATCGATGAAGTGCACAAAGGTTAGGTGGATAGAGACGAGGTACATGTTAGTGTTGGGGCCCTGTTGGAAGTAGGAAAAAGAGGAAAGAAAGGTGATTTTGGGAAATAAGGCATGCACGAGGGAAGCGACGACTGGAAGGAAGAGCAGCATGCATGCATGCATGGAATACCTAACGATGTTAAGGTTAGGGTTTTTGCAACATATTTTAATGGGTGGCGAGATAGAAAACTATAAGTATAGATGCCTAGGTCTCATAGATGGAGATGGATGCGAGGAAGTGGATGTGATGTAATATTTTTCTATATAACCTAATTTTGTAAGCTGTTGAGCTAGAGAGGACTGAGGAGGGAAGATCTTGAGGGTTAGATCACAGGTTGAGGAGACTGGTGTGATCTATTCTACCTCATAGTAGATCTCAACCCATTTGAGATGAGTTGTAAAGTGTGTGGCACTATAGTTTCAGAACTACTACAATAAAAGAGCTAAGAGCCAGATGTTTGTGGACGTAGCCCTGGGGGAGGTGAACCACGGTAAAACCTGTGTTATGTGATTGAATTCATTTGTTTCTTTATTATATTCAGTATTTGTTGATATGCTAAATGAATGACCTGTTACATTTCCTACGTAATCATGAATGATAGTGTATTGTGTTAATAAGTTATAATAGAACTCTCAGCGTATAGTTCTCATATCCCCCACTCAATCCTAGGATGCAAACACATGAGTATTGCATCCACCCATTAAGACTATCTTGGGTGAGACGACACAGTGTACCCCATGCATTGTGTTTTCTCCTGGTTTACTTGGAGGGCCAATAGTTTTAGAGGCTTTGTTGGAACCCTGAACAGACATGAACCCTGGGTCACTCAAGCTAAAGATACAAACTCAGAAAGGCTATATTAATAACCAATAGATGGAATGGAAAGGAAAGTCATTTAAAGGAAAGGAAAAGAAAATAAAGGTATGAAAATAAAAGGAAAGGCATGTCATAGAAAAGAATGGAATGGCATGAAGAGGCAAGGAAATGAAAGGCATGGCATGGAATGGCATGACATGGAAAGGAAAGGCATGGCATGAAAATGCAAGGAAATGAAAAACATGGAATGGAATGGCATGGAAAGGAAAGTAAAAGAAAAGAAATGTATGGAAAGGCAAGGAAAGTCATGTCATGGAAAGGCATGGAATGGCAAGGCAAGGCAAGGCATGGCACGACATGGAATGGCAAGGCATGACATGGCATGTCATCGCATGGAAAGGAAATGCATGGAACATATTGGAAAGGAAAGGAATGGCAGGGAAAGGTAAGGGATGGCATGACATGGCATGGAAAGGTAAAAAAACTTCATTGGATGGAAAGGAAATTTATGATATAAAGTTAAGTCATATGTCCCTAGATTTTTTTTTTTTAATTTCATAGGATGATAATTGTTCCTTTTTTGTGATTCTTATTTCATTGCAATCCACATTTTTATTTGAATTTTTCCTTGCATAATGTTGTGGAAATATATGTATTTATTTTTGTATAGGTTTAAATGTGAATCTACATGGAAAGACATGCAAGGAGGGATTAGTCTATTTTAGATCATAGTTGTTTTCTAAGGATTTCTAAATGTAACAACCTATATTTTGGCCTTAGAATGTTAGAACTTTGAATTTTACTTATCTTATTGATTCATTGCTTGGTATTTGTTGGGTATAGTTATAATCATATAGACATTTGTTTAAACATGCAAATTGAAATGTGGAACTTGGGTATGTGGATACTAGTTCAAAATTATATTGTCAATGTATAATAGATACAAGGCATGGTGTAAATAAAAACACATTTCTTAATTGAACATTAATACAGATAAGGATTCTCACATGAAATTTGTAATGTATATGCATGGATATGAGATATATGATATCCAAATAGCTATAGTGTTGAGGTGACCAAGGCATGGAATGGCATGGCAAGGAAAGGCATGGCATGGAAAACCAAGGCAAGACAAGGCGTCGCATGAAAAGGCAAGTCATGGAATGTCAAGGCAAGGAAAGACATTGAAAGGCATGTCATGTCATTGAAAGCCAAGGAAATGCAAGGCATGGCATGGCATGGAATAGAAATGCAAGGCATGGAAAGGCATGACATGGCATGGCATGGCATGGCATGGAAATACATGGAAATGCAAGGCAAGGAAAGACATGGCATGATAAGGCAAGGAAAGACAAGGAATGACATGGCACATAAAATCATGGCAAGGCATGGCATGGAAAGTGAAGGAATACCATGGAATGACAAGGCATGGAAAAGCATAGCATGGCGTGGCATGGAAAGTGAAGGAAAGGAAAGTCATGACATGGCAAGGCAATGAATGGAATGTCATGGAAATTCAAGGAAAGGCATGGTATGACATGGAAAGGAAAGGAAAGGCAATGTAAGGAAAGATGAGTCAAGGAAAGGAAAGGTAAGGGAATGCAAGGAAAGGAAAAGGCAAGGAAAGGATAAGAAAGAAAGACAAGCAAATGCAAGGCAAGGCTAGGATAGAAAGGCAAGCAAAGGAAAGGCAAGGATAGTATAGGAATTGATCACATACTTTGGTGTGGAAACCCCATCCACTTGGCATATTGCACATTCATCCATGGAGTTGGATAACCTTGAATTCACACAAGTGGAGTGGTTGCATACATTTACATTCTTGGAAGGAACATTCCATGTGGACACTTGGCATTTGAATTTGCTTGATGCCTATTTTTGGTGGTGTGTCTCCTTCATGAACATTATTTGGTGCATACTACTACTATTTTTTGACGAGGGTGAATTTTTTTGAAGAAGCTAATTTCCACATGTTGTAACATGGTCAACCATGGATTGAAGAGAGATATAACCAATTCATCATTATAATATTTATTTGACTTGTCATGGAGTTAGTTAGAAAAATAATAATATTTTATTGTATAAGAGAAGAGAATCACTATATAAAGAAGAGTTCTCTCTCTCTCCATTGTAAAGGGTGGAGAATTTGGGAATTTAGGAGCTCTCCTCTTGGGATACATTGTAGAACACTTTGGAAATTGTAATGGAGAATTTGAGTTATATTTTCATTTGATGTGAGGCATTATTGTTCACTAATATTTTATGTGTTGATTTTGTATTAAGAAAACCTTGTAACATGTTGTGATTGTCATTATAATGAATCATGCTTCATTTTGGATAGAGTAAAGTGAGGTTTCAAATCTCTTATTTCTATTGTGATTATGTTAGCCTAAATGATTTTTATTATTGGTTCCTAGAGTCTTAACTAGGATGGGTCTTTAGTCTTTTGTCAAATTTAGGTAACAAGAACCATTAATTGTGTATTGATTTAGCACTTACAAATTTTTTACATCATAAGAATTTTGTAAATGCATAATACAAGTATTCATAATAAAAGTATTCATAATAACTTTAGAAAAAACAAACTATTCTTACTTACATGGACTTCATTAACACTTAAAAAGTAACTAGTCAAATTAAATAAATTCATACATTCATACACATAAAATTCATACACTTTGAAATTCATTAAAAACATGCCATGAAATGTATATATATTCAACATCGTATAAATTGTACATTTTTTACAAAATGGCACCTCGTGCCCAACATACAAAATGACAACAAGTTCCCTAACATAAAAACAACCATATGGTGGCCTAGATACAAAATGGCAGTCATTGGTCACTCATTGACCACTTCCACCCTCACCACCCTCATGAGAATTGTGGAAATTGTTCTCTCTTCTCTTGCTCGAAGATGCACCTCGAGTGGTTTTGGGCCTAGGCATGGTTTGTAGCTCCGAAGAATGCAAAAGGAAAAAACATTGTTATAAGGTTTTTTCCACAATGAGTTAAAAACATTACAAAATGATACTTTGTAATTCAACATACGACACCTCATTACATATGGTACAAAAAATCGTGAGGGTGTTACCCTCCTCCATGAACCTAATCTCTTAGCAATGCTACTCTACGTCAATTACAAGGATCAAATCATGAAATTTAAGAAAATATGCATAAAATCAATTCCATTTATGATACATAAAATTTATCATCAACACATTATCTCACCACGAATATCTCGAGACTCAATGGAGAGTCGGTGATAAGTGGATCGCTCGGTTGTACAACCTACTTCGAGGAAACCTCTACCATGGTAGTATAAGTGGATGGAATAGATGGAAATGGTGGTGGGGGTGGGTGGCATAGGGATGCATCCAATGTGGATGGATGCGATGGAAGAGGTGGTGCAAATGGGTGGATTGTGGGTGCATCCACTGAGGATGCATGGAATAAGAAAGATGTTGGGGGTGGGTAGCGACGGAGCCCGACAGAATATACAAGTGATGGAAGAACCCTCAGCCTGGAATAAGGTAACTTAGAATCCATGGGCAGGTGCCTAGGGATTGGACTAATAATAAAACTAGCAAAAATATCAGCATCATGCATACATATTAATAATATTGAACTAATAGTACAAAATAGTAAAATTCAACAACATAAATACAACAAATTTTAGATTAGTTGATATTTGACTCCACACATGATACCTGTGATGCAGGTGACTTGTCCATCCCAGGTGGACATTTCTCGACATCACTTGGTCCCACAACCTGTAGAAACACAAGAACAATAAAAATTAGAGGATGCCATAAAATAAATAAATCACTATGGTGAATTTATCGAATGTGACACATACCTACGTATGGAGTAGAATGATTGAGTAGGTTTCCTCTACTACTACATCAGTGGTGGAGAAAAACACTTATGCATTCATGAGTGTAGAAGGTGTTAGTATCCAGATACTAAATATTCAATTTTCTCCTTGTTGCAGGAATGAGGTTATTCCTGTAGCACCAAAAAGTGTTGTTCCAGAGCACTGGTATTGCATATGCTAGAAGTAGTGTTGAGATTTTAACTTGCCTCATTAGAGAGGAGGTACAGGAAGGGTGGAAGTCCTTATTCCATACACCTTTGACATAGTGATATGATGCCTTGATTGAGATAAATTGGCCTTTGTACTAGTAAAATATGTTTAAAGTTGATATTAAGTAAGGATCATTGCCTGTGGATTAAAAGGCAGTTTTCTGGAAAAATAAAAATGGTATTATAAAGCCAATTTTGGTTTATATGGTCAAGTTTTATGCTCTCAGTTTTATTTTACAGATTTAATGATTATTTTAGCAAAAGTTATTGGCTGGGAGCCAATCTCCAACACCTGTCATCAAACACACCACGGGTTAGCCAAAACACACAACACATAAGTCAAAGACAATGCACTAGCACCACACCAAGCCATGACGAGGAGGATTTATCCTGGCTATGGAACAATTTGTCTTGCCAACAGAAATCATTGCCATCTGTTCTCTAAGAATTTGTCTTGCCAAACAAAGAATTATACCTAGGGTTATGAGAAGCAAAATACCGTCGACAATGTGGTTTTCTATTAAGATTGGCAAATATTTCTCGAGCATATTGACATGTCGAGTACCATCTTTGATAAACGTTTCTATGACTAGGGATGTCATTCTTGTAGCCACGATCCGATATTTTCCCATTCCAACAGGTCGTCGAGAAGCAACCCTTAGTAATATTCCCACTATTTCTTTTTGTGACACCCATTCTCCAATGAAACATGTTGACATTGGTATTCCTGCGAATAACAAGGGCAAGCACAATATTGGTTATCTGTTTTGGATGTTGGCAATGATGGTTTTACAGATACGAGGAACAATTGCCCCAGGTCGTAAATGGGATGTCATCGTTGACTTGTTCTTTTACAGGGAGCCAAAGGAAGCCAAGGGAGCATGAGGAGCATTCTGTCAGGCTTGTTGAAGGCTTTAGGGAAGCAACTATCATGTCTACAATTCAAAAGTTAGATGAAGCTCTAAAGAAGGAAAACATTTCTTACTATGATTTATGTGGCATACCTAAGAGCTTGTACAACATTCACTTGAAGATGTTGAAGAATAAGCAGAGAGTTGATGAAATCCATGACCTATGTGGTCTTCAAATAATTGTCTTGGATGAGAAGGATTGCTATGCTACTTTGCAGATTGTTCACCATTGTGGCCAAGTATTCCTGGGAAGCTTTTATGTGATTCATTGTGTCTGGGCTGCAGCAAAAGATTATTCAGCTCCATCAATTGTGATTTCATCTCATACACGTGATGGAGTTTATGTTTTTGATGATTTTCAAGAAACATATGCATGGTTGAGCCACAATACTGATGAGAATGACAGGGTTGCAATATTGGAGCAACAATTAGGATGTTATTTGAGTGTGTGCATTGCAAGCTTGAAAGTATAATGAACTTTGGAGTTCATGATGATACACATGGGTTCCATGAAAAGAGGAACTCCTTGACTTGACAACCTTGAGAATATTTTAATGTATTACAGAAAATGCCTCTCGGTAGAAAGATGAAGATTTATTTTTCCTGGAAAGAAACAGAGTAGGGCAGCCTAGTTAAGCAATCAACAATTATGTTACAACAATCATTAACAACATCCTAGAGATCAGTTGAGCAAATGCAATTGTTTTAAACAATCCAAGGAGATAAATAGTTTACACGGAACAATAGACACTAGTGAAATGTTCATTCATGCAGACATTAAGTGGATACCCTGTTCTATCATATTTGATAAAGTTTATATGAAGGTACAGGTTATGAAAGTTTTCCAGGCTTCTTTTATCAGTTTTTACAGTGGAAAATAGGTGGCAGCATACCAATTTGATGAGAATTTCCAGGAGGGAAGTCACAGGTGGTAAACGTTTTAGTCAAAGGATTATTTCTAGGACATGTGGCAGACAGTCAAAGAGATGGAAATCGATTTCTAATTCTAGGTGGCAGTTTAAGAGTCGAGTCAAGTTTTGATAAAGATTTTATTCCTTGCATTTAGGATTTAATTCCTAGTTTTTAATAAGATAGTTTTGATTTAGTTTGACAAATGGCTTTTCAGATCCATCTCTTTAGGATCTAATCTCATATGTTGTAACTATATTAGATTTAGTAGATATTCAATCCCTTCTTCAAGGATCTTAATTAATCATTGTAAGACTATAAAGCCAAAACATTTCGACAATAAGCAGGGGGGGAGGCCCGAGAGGGTGAGGCCTAAGAAGGAATTTGATGAGATAGCCATCCAATGTATGTTATTGTAAGCCTGAGGGAATTTTACTTTGTGATCTCTTCTGACATTGAAGATATATGACAATTGTTTTATCAGATGGTGATTTCCCTTGTTTTACACTCTGTGTTTCATCTTCCTTGTTTTACACTCTGTTTTTCATCTTGCTTGAAAAAATTGCAAACATTGAGAATCAATGGCTGCCCATGGATAATAGATTCTTGAGCGGTAAAGATTTTGCTATGATTGCCTACTATTTGTGTGTTTTGTTTCAAATACCCTTTCATCCATTTTGCAAAGAGAATATTTGTTTGATGGGTTTTCTACTTGTTGTTTATTCCCTATTCTTCTACCCATTTTTATATAAACTTCTTATCTGATATGCAATTTGATTGCCTTCAATCAACATGGTGTTTACTTGATTCCATGCCCAATGGTGTTTCACTGATATGCATTTAGCTTGTTCCTTTATTCTTTCTCTTTCGCTTTACCTGATCCACCTTCTTTCAAAACCCAAAACACATCCTTATTTATTAAAATCATTGAAATAACTAAGATGTGCTAGGCTTGACCCTACAACAGTCTAGGGGCAACTTCTAGCACTGACAGAAGGTATGCTACACGGGTGTAGAAACTACAAAACAACATAAAATAAACTATCAATATAAATATACAGAATACTATATAAATATATAACAATGAATAACATAAATATGGTTAAGATACTAACCTTCTCCATGAAGCTCTGTTGTCCACTGGCCTCAATAGGCCCATAGAATTTTTTCCTGCAACTTGAGCATCTGTGAGATTTACATGGATGAATGCTATGTCCATGTGACCTCTCCTCACTTATCTCTGTTGTACTGGATGAAGCTTCGAGCCCTCTATCAATGTCACTGGCAGGAACCTCCTGCCAA
>CBVK0100410354.1:0-12507 GCA_900067695.1 Picea abies | reverse complement strand
AAAATTGATAATTAAAGATAATTTTTTTAATATATAAAATTGATAAATTAAAGATAAATTAGATAATTTTATATATATTAAAAGATAAGAAAATTGTTTTTAATCATTATAATGTTTATTTTTTTATATTTTTTAATAAAATTTAAAAAAATTATAATATTCAAAATTATTCACTTGGTTTTAAACTTAATTACTATAATTTTTATTATCGTATATCTTTTTAATAAAATTTGAAATATATATAATATTTAATATTTTTTTAATATATAAAATTGATTTGAAATATATATAATATTTAATATATTTTTAATATATAAAATTGATTTGAAATATATATAATATTTAATATCTTTTTAATATATAAAATTGATAAATTAAAGATAATTTTTTTTATATAAAATTGATAAATTAAAAATAAATTAGATAATTTATATATATTAAAAGATAAGAAAATTGGTTCTTATCACTATAATGTTTATTTTCTTATATTTTTTAATAAAATTTAAAAAAATTATAATATACAAAATTACTCACTTGGTTTTAAACTTTAATTACTATAATTTTTATTTTCTTATATCTTTTTAATAAAATTTAAAATATACATAATATTTAAAATTGTTAACTTAATTTATATTGATATCAATTCAAAATCTTTACCTAAAACACTTCATATTAACCTTTTTCATATATAAAATATATTAATTAATTTCAATTTTATTTAATTTTAAAAATAATTTCATTATGAATAAAAAATATATGCATTATATAACTAGATTGTCAAAATCATTAAATTCAGGTTATATTACATCATGCAATAATTTATCAGAAAGTTAAATAAGTTAAATAATTGGAAAAACCATAATTGTTATTTGAGTTTAGTTGTAATGGTTTGTGCAAGTGACATGTTGAATTTTTAAATGAGCAAGCTATCCAAAAAACCTCTACTTTCTACAAAATTTGGTTTACCCCGCAATTTGAGTTCCCTATTGATTTGTGCACGTGACAAGTTGAACTTTTAAATGAGCAAGCTATCAAAAAAGCCTAGACTTTCTACAAAATCTCGTTTACCCCTAATACCATCCTCAAAATGAGGGGAAGTGTCCGGTGATTTTCCCCGTGCTCTATTCCAAAGTAAAAATAAATATATTCTCTGAGAGTAACTCTAAGATTTATTCTTTTCCTTTTATGGATAATTATATTACTTTTCTTTCCCCATTTGATAGAGTATATGAGTTTCATAGTGTTGGTTGGGAAAGGGTGATTTTCTAGTAACAGGTATTATTTTGAACCTTCGAAGCTCAATAATGGCGGAACCTGCAACTATTTTGGGGGACTTGGACCTTTCAACAATATATATTAGTTGTTGGCCTTGGAGGTTTCAAGCTTTGGTTGGGGTGGTCCTTATGGGTAACTCGACTTAGGAGGTACCTGTTGTTTTTTCTTCAGAGCCTAGGTCCTTACTCTTTGGGAGCTTAGTTTATTTCTATGGTGGACTCAGGCTATGGTTCCGGTTTTTTTATTAATTCTGACCAGTGCTTTGGTGGTTAGCAATGATTTGCTTCTCCTATTGTCAGGTCTTAATTATTTTAGCAGTGGTTTTATCCTTGACTTTAGTGATAGGTACTTTCTTCTCAGCTTATATCTATCAACTCAGAGCTTGTTTTTTGAACCTTAGTTTCTTTGATTAGTGGGACCCTAATTTTTTGTTTTGTCGCTGGTAGTGCAGGACTCTCCATGCCTCGGGTTATTGTTTAATATTGTTCTTTAAGAGCCTGTTAGGATCGATGTCACCTAGCCATGAGGTGATCAGTTGGGGTTGGACATTTTTTGGTGAGTCACTCTCCACCATAGCCTGCTCCATTATGGATGTTGAAGTCAGCGCTCTCATGTGGGTGGTTGACGAAGCCATCTGGAGGAGGGAAGGACTCTTCACCTCGTCGGACACACTGGGTATTAAGGCTAGCATTAAAACCATACAACGGAGAGAAAAGACATTACAACTCCCTCCTTCCATGGTAAAACACAGGAAGCCTCATGCATTTTATCCATTTACTGGAGTTGTTACGAGAGCATTGTTTCTCTCCCAGTCTAATATACCTTCTACTATCCCAGGCGAGTTGTCGAGTGCTTCGGGGAGGGCGAAGGGAGGACTAGCCTCGGGTTTAAGTGACAGAGGCAAGATTTCTATAGGATTTGGTAGAACAAAACACTGGATTCTAAATCGAAACAAGAGAAAGTTGATGCTCGGGGAGGACATTGAACTTGTGGACACTGTCAGTGTGGCACTTTGTGTTTTAGTGGGGAGGTTCTTGTATTGTGCTTGGTGAACTCTGCCACTACTAGAGTGGGTTCACACTATTTGACTCCCACTGTTGGGTTACCTACCGGAAATAGTTGATTTGACTAAAGGATGGTTTGGATTTCAGTTTAAAAGGTTCGAGGATAATGCAACCATTTTGGAGAAACCATGGATTTTTTACGGTGCCAGCCTCATGCTGAAGAACTGGAGGGTGAGTTTTGATCCGGCTCTGAACTATTTCCATTTTAGATATTTCTGGGTTTTACTACCCGGCCTGCCTCTGCATCTTTGGAATGTGAAGGCCTTAGAGGTTGTCGGAAATGCACTTGGAAAGTTCATTAAGGTGGATGAAGTGGTGCTTCCGGCCTCGGATAAAAGAATAGGTAGGGTGCTGGTGGAAATTGACATTCATGTTGGATTGTCAGAGTCTTTAGAAATCATTTGGAGAGGACACCTATTAGTACAGTCTTTGGACTATTTATGTAATATCCCTAGGTAGAACCCCAGTTGTAATTATGAATTGTAAACATGTTTGATAGGCTGGTGAGCCTAGTTATAATAAGCTAGAAGGATTATGTGTTCATTAGGTTGGAGAGCCTAGATGCTAAGGCCATTAAGCCTGATTTTGTATATGTAAATACTCACATCATTAATATAATTGCATCGTTGTGTGTAAACCGACCACGAAGAAAGAGTTATGGGGGACTAAGCTCCACTAGGTAGGGAAAGGGAAGGGGCTAAGAGTCTAGGAAAAGGGGCTAAGCTAGAGGGCTTACCTCTAAGGGAATAATATTATATTATTATTTCCTAGAGGCTAAGGTTTGGACATAACCTATGTTGTCCTAGGTTCCTATGGCAAGGGACCGAATGTTAAGTGGAGCTCATGCAACTTCTGGAAGACATGTGTCAACCTAGGTGCATGCAGTTTTAGGTGGGAAAGTCAGTTTGTTGGGATTCCCTCGTGATGGTGGGAAAAATTCCCATGCTTGCACACAAGTAGATAGAGAGAGCCTTCATGTAGCCAAATTTTTAATCCATGGTTGACCTCTGCAACCTGGGGGGGTGACACACTGTGTTATGAAGCTAATTGTTTTTGCCTGTGAAGCACAACACGACTGCGTAGTGCCTGAGCACGATCGCACCTTAGACATTTGTTGTTGCTACCCACATCTTCTCTGGACTAGTGTGGCTTGATGTCATTACCAGAGCCCATACCCAATTTTGTTGTTGTGGTTACCCTCTGGACTTAGGAGCTGGATAGAAGAAGCAGGTTGTCAGGCCTGTGAACAACTCTCTCCAGGTGAGAGTGTGTTGAGGAAGTGAGATCTCCTGGAGGAAGTCCAGTAGCAGCTACAGAGCTCTGAGAATTCATGATCCCTCATGTTCTTGAATCCTTGAAAAGGGAGGTGTAGCAGCCGATGGACTATGTGACAATGAAGGTGTACACTCCTAGGGTGGAACATGCATGTGGGGAATGAGAGTCTATGAGTTGTGGGTGCAAGTGGCTCCTTAGAGGAATTCCTTCCTGATGAACTATGTGACTTCCCTGTCGACCTTGCCTAGCCTAGTAATCCCTTTCCTGATGGATTTTAGTCCCAGCTCGGGGGTGACCCACTGCTGAGAGTGAGGAGTAACGTGGTCTATGGCTGGGAGGTTCGTGGAAGGTCTGCACGCAATTGGTGGTATTCTATTAAAAGATAAGTGCCACTTCTATGTTCATTTGCATGATGTGTAATTGTACATGTGATATAATTGATGAGTAATGCCTGGATATATTGTATATTTTGTGTGTGTGAGCTTACTATTATTTTTGCAATAATCCGTGTATTATTAGAACATGTCGTATGTATATGTTTATATATTGGTAGATGATAATTGTCATTTCTATGTTTATATGGATGTGTATGATGTTTTCGCAAGTATCTTTGTGTGGCATAGCCTAGTAGATTAAGGTTGGGGCTATCACAAATTGGTATCAAAGCGAAAAATATGTTTACGAGTGGTGTTTCCCGGCCTATTGGTGGTTGGGGACATTACAATTTGGGTATACCTTTCAGGTGTTCTATGTATCGATAGACCGTTCATCTTAGGTGGGATTTTCATGGAACTGATGTGGACGAGGTATATGAGGAGAGTTTGTTAGATAGGTCAACGCAACAGGATTCATCAAGAGTGGACTCTATTCAATATAACGCATTCAGTGACGATGACCCGGTTACTAGCCAGTCAGACCGGTCGGACACCATCATGGGTAAGTTACAAACTATTTGTCCTTCTTTATCTTATTGGGAAAGGATGGAGTTGGACTCTTCTAGTATTTGTGGAGAGGGTGGTGTTGTTTTGGTTGCTTCTATTCATGCTTGGGTATTTCCAAATGAAACCACCATTGATCATGTT
This sequence comes from Picea abies, assembly GCA_900067695.1. Classification (NCBI taxonomy): domain Eukaryota; kingdom Viridiplantae; phylum Streptophyta; class Pinopsida; order Pinales; family Pinaceae; genus Picea; species Picea abies. The sequence goes on along the minus strand of CBVK0100410354.1, from coordinate 7,811 downwards.
CCCAATACTCGGGTTACTCGGGTTAGGGGGGAATCTCGACCTAACTTTCTTGAGGACTCTAGGGGCGGTAGGGGTCAATCCTTAGGTCCTAAGGGGGATTGTTTATCCTTGAAAAAAAGGTCCATTGTTGGGGTGGGATCTCTGCGTGAGGCATTGATTAGATCTTCTGGGTCGAGTGATGATAGTATACTTTCGGGTTGCAAGGAATCAGAGCTGGGGGACAGTGCCATTGGGGAAGTACTAGAAACTCTGGTCCCCTCCTATAGAGAATATTTCACACCGGTTTAGTTGCCTACATATATGGGGAGGACTGTCTTTCATAGACAAGGTCCAGAAGGGGATTCTGATCAGGAAGGGTCCACGAGGGATTTTTCGGGGAAGTATTATACTTGGTCTAAGGGACTGGGTATGGAAATATCCCCTATAAAAACTCAAATTGATAGAAAGTGGAAGGAGGAACTGGTTATTTTATCTGTCGAGTTACTTTTACCTTATACTTCTGATTCTAGGGTGCTTAGAGGCATGAAATCCCTTGCGAGAGCGAAGCCATGATTTTACTCTCTCTAAACATTAGAGAGGTTGGGGGGACCTTGAAATCTACCTCCCTACAAAGACCCCTCCGGAGGACCTCTCCGGATATTATCTTTTTGCAAGAAATAATGGTGGAAGGAAGTAAGGCAAGGGCCTTTATGAATTCTCTTCGTCCTACATGGATATCATGTGTTGTTAGCTCTGTTGGAACTTCAAGGGGTTTATTAGTGATGTGGGATCCTACAAAGTTTGACATTTTTCCTTTCTTGTGTTGTGGTGGAATTATGTTAACAGATATGTTCCTGGAGCTAAATTTGTCGATCACCTTGCTGAATGTGTATGGTCCTTGCTTGGATAGAAAATCCTTTTGGTAAAACGTTGCGTCAAGAGGTCTTATGGATCGTAGAAATCTCATTTTGGCTGGTGATTTAAATCTCACCTGTGATGATGGGGAGATTATGCTCATGTGGACCTGTTATCAAACTTCTTTAAAGAATTTTTAATGGTATTAGATTGGTTGATATTGTTCTAAATGCAATGGTATCAAACTAGAGGAATGACAGAGGGGGATCTGCGGGTATATCGAAAAGATTAGACCGGGTTTTTGTGGCCAAAGATATCATTTGCGGTGTTAGCAGGTGTAAATCATGGGTGGATTTCCCCTATCTATCAGACCACGCCCTTGTTTTTTTAAGATTAGATCAATATATTTTATCGACGACTTATCCATTCAAATTCAATGCTAGTTGGTTAAGTCAAGAAGAAGTTGCACCATTAGTGAGCAAAGTCTGGAAGGACCCTGCATTTCTAGTGGAAAGTGATGTACAACAGAGATTGGTTCAAAAGTTGAAGACTTTAAAAGTTCATTTAAAAGAGTGGGGAAAAGTACTCAATTTAAAACGTGAAGAAAGATTAATCTGTATTGAGGGAATCTTAAAATATCATTTACAGGAAGCAACACTGGAGGATCGGAGCAGAGATAGGGATACTTAGATCAAAATTTTTGAGGAAGAACGAGATAAATTACTTCTTGCGGAGGAAGAAAAGTGGCATCTTAGAAGAAGAGTTATCTGGATTAAGAGTGGGGATAAAAACACAAAATTATTTCATGCTTTTGTGAGCCACAGAAGGAACAAGAATCACATATGGGAAATCAGGGATGAGAGAGGAGAACTCCACTCTAGGCAGGGTGCTATAAAAAAAGAAGTGGTCGGGTACTTTAAAAATGTCTACCAGGAATTTGATTGTGTAGTTATAAATGAACAAGTGGATACTACAAGTCTATATGGACACGTTGTAAAGGATGATGAAGAAACGCTTATAGATGGCCCATGCATGAAGATGGAATTATGGGAGGTGCTCAAGTCCTTTGCCAAAGACAAGAGCCTGGGGACCGACTGTTGGACTGTGGAGTTTTTTTTATACTTCTTTGATTTAGTAGGTGATGATCTATTGGAGGTGGTGGAGGATTCTAGGACCAGGGGTACAGTGAATAAGTCTCTAAATGCAAATTTTTTAACACTTATCCCAAAAGTTAATAATCCTAAGTCCTTTGGTGATTATAGACCTATAGCCTTGTGTAACTTATGTTATAAGATGATCTCCAAGATCATTGCAAACAGGTTAAATCCTATTTTATCTCACTCGCTGATGGGGGAACAGTTAGGTTTCATTAAAGGTAGACAGATCTTGGATGCGATAGGCATAGCTTAGGAATGTTTGCACAGTATTAAGGTTAAAAAGTCAAAAGCCTTGGTTTTAAAATTGGATCTTATAAAAGCTTATGATTGTATCAGTTGGGATTTTTTACGATTGACTTTAATTCAATCAAGCTTTAGTATCCTTTTCACAAATTGGATCTTAAGTTGTGTGACTAGTGAAAACTTTTTTTTCCTCATTAATGGGGAGTCATCACATTTATTTCAGAGTGGAAGAGGGTTGCGACAAGGTTTCCCATTATCACCTTTGCTTTTCATTCTTGTCATGGAAGGACCTAGCATGTTGTTAAAGAAGGGAAAGGAGGAAGGGAAACTATCAGGCGTAAAAGTCTCCAGATTAGTTAAGATCTTGCATCTGTTTTTTGTTGATGATGTGCTTATTATGACAAAATCGAACACAGAAGAGTGGTTGGAGGTTAAAAAGATTTTATTGTTATTTTGTAGTGCCTCGGGATTGTTGATCAATTGGTCAAAGTCTATTTTTTACTATGTTGGAATCCATGAACAGACTTTAGGATTTCTTAAAGAAAATCTTCCCTCACACTTTTGAGGATATTGCTAAGGGATTTAGATATCTTGGATATTTTCTTAAGGTTGATGCATACAGTACTGTGGATTGGAAGTGGCTCCTCACAAAGATTGAAACAAGGATTGGGGTGTGGTGTAATAGATGGTTGTCGTTGGGTGGTCGATTCACATTGATCAAATCTATACTTGAAGGGAAACTTGTCTATTGGATGGCCTTTGCGGCTATTCCACATTCAATTATGGAAAAGATAAGAAAAATTGTGTTCATTTTTCTTTGGTTGGGTGATGGTGGGAAAAATAATATGCACCTTTGTAGCTGGGATATGATAGCAAGACCCAAACATCTAGGAGGATGGGGAATAAGAAATGTATTTATCTTCAACTGTGCTTTGTCCTGAAATTCCTTGTGGAGAGATTTGATGAAAGAGGGCATCTGGAACAAGATGTTAAAAGATAAGTATATCCCTCACTGCTCGATAAACACTTGGTTCAGAACGGTCCAAGCTATAGCACCATCTACATCCCATACTTGGAAGAACCTTTTGAAGTCCTTGCATTTGATTACCCACTGGCTTAGCTGGAGGTCGAGGTCAAGTCATTCGGTTTTACTTGGATTGGACTGTATTTTAGGTCTAGGGTCTTCTTCCTTCTTATCATGCCATCTTATATCTGAACTAAATAGAAGCAATTTGTATTATCTCTACCATGTTGTAGGTGAAGGTGGAGCCAGATATCTATTGATCCATGGAAAACAAGTGAGGAGATTGGCCTAAGTGGGATTGAGGCAGTGGAATGGGAGGCCTATTGCAGGGATCTGGTGAGTGTAGGGGTGCAATTACAGAATGCATAATACATGCTCATTTGGACTGGGGGTGACAGCTCGGGTAATATTACTATGAAAAATATTTATTGTGCCCTTGCAAAAAAGAAGTGGTGGGTTAATATTGGGGGATGGCGTAAACATTTGTGGAAGTGAGATTTGGCACTTAAAATAAAAAAAAAAATTATATGGTTAGCCATTGAAAATAAAATATTAACCTAGGACACATTGCAAAGAAAAGGGTGTGTAGGACCAAACATCTGCCATCTGTGTTCAAAAGAGGTGGAATCGGGATATCATTTGTTTGTTAGTTGTAGTTTCAATAAAGAAGTGTGGATGGGGATAAAAAAAGAGCTAAATATTCAGTCTGTTTGGGAAGGAAGCACACTAGAAAGTTGTTTTGAAATCTGAGATAGAAAGGAGGCTCTGTACTCTACTCTTACTTCTACACTTTGTTGGTTTGTGTGGATGGCATGGAACAAATTTTTTTTGAAGGAGTTAATCCCTCTCCTCTGTCAGTTGTTTATAAAATATGTGCAAACTTATCCACTTTCCCTCAATCAATGAATAAGTTTGGAACCCGATTAGTTCAAAATCCATGTTTTAATACCCATATAGTGAGTTGGTTTGATGGAGCTGCTCAGCAATATGGTAACAAGTGTGGGGTTGGGGGTTTGATAAAAATCAATGAAAACTTGGTTTATAAGTGGACTTTCAATTGTGGCACTGGGACAAATACCAGGGCAGAATTGCTTGGAGCGTGGGAAACTCATATATTGGTTCTATGGCTGAATATCGAAGCTATCCAGGGAATTGGAGATTTAAAGGTTGTTATTGATTGACTAAAGGATAGAGGAAAGTCGGAGATTGCTTCTTTGTTCGGATGGAAGGATAGAATCATCAAGCTTAAAAAATATTTCAGGGAGATCCATTACACACATGTCTACAGGGAAATAAATAAGGAAGCAGATCTGCTCTCAAAAAAGGCTTTGACAAAGAACGAAGTATAGATCAACTACAACTTGTGGATAGATTGAAATGAGGGCTTTCCTCTTGTTTTTAAACTTTATTAGCAGATAGGTTCTTATGTGCCAATCTAGGATTTGGTTTGTTTAGCTGAGGACTGTAGTCACTCGTTATATCTTTTCTCTCTATGCTTTCATCTTAGTTTAAAATCTATACAGCTATGAAACTCTTTGGAGTACAAGTAGTTATGTGGGCTAAAGTGTTTATCCTTTTTGTAAAGCTTCAACAGCATATCGTGCAAAAGTCCATCATGGGGACTTCAACAGCATATCGTTGATGAATAGAGTTATCAATGCAGTATGGGCGTTAATGATCGAGAACTCCTCAGAGTCCATGCTTCTCTAATGCATTCGGCTGTCAGACCTTAGTCGGAAGAAATGTCAAGCTATCGCAATCCCTCGTATAAAGATGCTAAAGCATTTTCATGTCAATGCAATATGAGAGGTCCAGAAGAGATGTTGTACATTGTCGGGATAATCCACGAGGCTCTGGCACTTTTTCAGTCTTGCAGCACTTGTCAGATTCGTGTACTGCCGATACGTTCCATTCCGACTCTTCTGGTGTTTTGCTAGAAAAGCAGAGTCGGATATTTGTCATTGGCCCACACAGTACTTACATTCTTTAATGTTTATCCACAATTTTAATACTAGCCCAGACACTCAACCGGTGGCTGATGAAAGCCCAGAGGCGAAGCCATTTTGCGTACTGTCATAGTTTATTAATACTAGCCCAGCCACTTAACCGGTGGCTGATGAAAGAGGCGAAGCCATTTTCTTTCAGAGTTACTTTTCCGGTAAGTGTTTTGGTAGTTTGTTTTTAAATTTTCAGTCAATTCAGAATTTTATTGATTTTTTGAGCATTTGAGTTGGTTTAAAATGGGGCATAATCTTTGGGCTAAGGTTCTAAAATGCACGGAACATTGATTCATGCGAAACTCAGACTACTTCTGAAAATTTTGTGGGATTCAGGCCCATTTTGTGCCTAAAAAGAGGAACTCGAGAGGAAAGATTCCTCCGAGTTAGCTTACTCTCATTTTACTTACTGTCATAGTTTATGTTTGACAATCAGATTAATCAAGTTAATTTATAATCTGTGTTAATCAGGTGTTCTAATGATTAACAGAAGTAGAAGAATATGAGCCAAGGTAGAAAGAGAATGAATATTCATAATTCATAGAAGATACAACTAATGTAAATTGAAAGTTACATTTGATTCTAGTAAGAATAATAGTGAAACTGTTCTTTTAGGGTAAAAAAGAAAAACAAGAATATGGCCAAAGTTATAGAATTATAGTATTAAATCTTGATCTTTAATTTGTGAACAAGAATTAAGAATATTCTTTTATCATTAAATCTTACATTCACATTGCATGTTTTTAATTAAAAATTTGATTAATCTAGAAGTTTTTAATAAATATACACTTCTAAAAGTAAAAATTATATTATTATAATAAAAGAGATAATAAACACAAACTAATAACCAAAACGAAAATAGAAAACAAATATAATTTGTTGCTACAATAATGACAAATATGCCTGAACTTTATTTCTAGATTATTTCTAGCAAAACTATAAAACACCTCTCATCTAATTAATCTGAACATTTTCAATAAGTATACACTTTTATAGGTAAAAGTTATATTATACCTATTGATAATGGGCACGATTAATGACCTTTTAATTTAAAATTCTAATCTGATGGCTAACAATTAAAGATGCTGGCATATTTTTAGTCGTCCTCTCAAATAATAAATGTGATTTACTCTTCATAACTTCCTTGTAATTTTGAATGCATCCGTTAACCTGTTTACTTTTTAACATTTACCTAATCATATTAAGAAATAACTGTAGCACCATATAATTGTCACGTTTAGATTATTAACGGGCACTACTTCAACTTCCTCCTCATCCGCGTTTCATATTCGATGGCCGACCCACCTATTGCATGAGCATGGAGCGTTCACGAGTTAGCGACTGTGTCTTTCATGAATTTGGTAAAAGGCATAGGCTACACTACACCCGAATATGCATGGGCAGTTAACTGAAAAGGCTAAAAGGGATCGTGGTTCTTGAGATCGTAAGCAGGAGAAAGTGTGTGGTTCTTGAGATCGTAAGCGGGATAAAATGCGTGGACGCACGACTGTCAGCCTCTCTTCAGCGTCTTCTTGAATGGGTGAGTCTATGTTTTAATGAAGATAATTTCAGTTTGATCATTATATCAAGAAGATCTTTTATTACACATGAAATATTCAAATGATATAACTAACACAACCGCTAATTACCAACCGATACCTTTCGATATTCTCAACCACGAGTTAACCACTATGATAGTATTATTATAATGAAATGGCATATAATGTTATAGCGATAATAAACACAAACTAATAACAAGACAGAAAATAGAAGACAAATATAATTTGTTGCGACAATAATGCCAAATATGCCTGAACTTTATTTCTAGACTATTTCGAGCAAAACTATGAAACATCTATGTTAATGGATCATAGGTTTTATTTGTCTCGTATCTCGGTTTTATTTGTCTGATATCCAGGTTTTAGTCAAAATGATGTATTGACTTTTATATTGATTTGATTTCCCCAATATAAATGGTTATAAAGTTTTATAATTCTATTTAACAATAGAATATGATTTGAAATTTAAATTGTTATAAAGTTTTATGAAATTTAAATTGTTATAAAGTTTTATAATGCTATTTAAGAATAGAATATGATTTGAAATTTTAAGTAATTTTGTTTAAATTTTAATATTTTGAGTTTTGAATGGTAGAAAATCATGTTTGATGGAACATAAATCAAGAGAGTTTGCCATTGCCAAATCATTTATATTCACTTAGTTTAAAGGTTTTAGTTTAAAGGTTTATGTTTAGGATTTTTTTTAACCATTATGAAATTTTACTATATAATATAATTAGAGTAGATTCATCTTATTTACAGATTTATTGTGGGTAGAGACTAATTAAATCTTTTAAGGTGTAAACTTTTTTTAAGTTTTTTATTTGATTTCTCTCAATCTATGATAAATCTAAAATTAATCTAGAGTTAAAATGAATTTAGATTGATTTTTTGTGTGTGTTAGGTGTCAACTCCATATCGAGCACCAAAAGAATTGTAGATCTCCCTCATACTCAACCCACTATTCAAATGTTATATATATATATATATATATATA